>PVIY010062469.1:0-10867 GCA_004026745.1 Myrmecophaga tridactyla | reverse complement strand
GGTAAGGGGTATGGTATGTATAATCTTTTTTTCTCTATTATCGTTTTATTTCTTTTTCTGATGTCTTTTTATTTCTTTTTCTAAATCGATGCAAATGTTCTAAGAAATGATGAATATGCAACTATGTGATAATATGAAGAATTACTGATTGTATATGTAGAATGGAATGATATCTTAATGTTCTTTTGTTAAGTTTTTTTAATTAATAATAAAAAAAAAGAGATGTGAACATAAAGAGAAAAAAACAAAAAAACAAAAAAAACGGAGGCAATGGGGACGGAGAACTCAGCACGAGCCAGCAGAGGCCAGGCCTCCCCGCTCAGACCCGGTGTCCCTCACGCTGCCCCGTCCCAGGACGCGGCCGCTCCTCCTGCATGGGCCACCCCCCCGCCCAGCAGCCCCCCAGGACCACGCTGGAGGCTTCCAGGACGGCCGCCCAAGCCCTCCCATCGCAGGCCCCTCTTCCACCCAGAGGTGAGGCCCGTGTCCACTCCCCTGGCCCAGGCTGGCCCGGAACTTGTGGGACGATTGAACGCAGGGAGTGTTGGGGGCCACCAGGGCATGGAACCCCTTGGCAGCCTCCCCGTCCCTGCAGCAAGAGGCCACGTGCAGAGACAGGCCCTGGGGGTACCGACAGGTGGGGGTGGCCCCTGGGACCTCCTGGCCCAGCCCCCTGGAGGGTGAAGTCACGAGAAGCCCACCTGGGGCCATGGGGAGCAGACACGAGTGGAGCCCCCGAGCCCTCAGCGCTCCAGCACAGAACAGCGAGGCGTCGGGCGGTGGGAGGGGAGCACCTGCTGTACCCCCCACGCATTTGTTTGTCTCTTCTCCATCCATCACCCTCCAATGTGTGGGCAAGTGCATGCACACACACTCACATATGCACACACTCATACACATTCTCACACACACACTGCAAACAGACACATACACATGCAGACACACATGCACATGCTCACACATGGGGGTGATGGATGGAGAAGCAACAAACACGCACGCGTGCACTCACATGTGCACCCACATACACACTCATATGCATGCACACACACATGCAAACACGTGGACACACACGCACGCCTGCATGAGCATATGTATGCACAAACACACATGCTCACACAGCCACACACTTGACTCCCACTCCCACACACCCCCAGACTCCCACACACTCCCACACACTCCCTCATTCCCACATATGGAATGGAAGTTCCACGAGGGCAGAGACTTTGCTCTGTCTCCTGACGAGTTCCCAGCACCCAGGACGGTCCTTGGAGCCTTTATTCAGACAATCAGTGAAATTTTTAAGATTAATAAACTGTCTTTCGAGCATCTTGGGGTTTACAGAAAGCCCATGCAGGACGTACCGGGAGTTCCCGTAGCTGCCCGGACTTGCCCCAGCCCCACAGTTTCTGTTGCCAGCGATACTGTGACATTTTGGTGCAATCTTACTCACCAAAGCCACAGCTGACACGGGCTTGCTCTTTCGGTTGTGTTTTGTGGGTCTCGAACAAACTCACAATGGCCTGTACCTGCCTTTACAGTTCCCCAGAGTCCTCTCTTTGCCCTGAAAACGCCCTGGGTTCACCTCTCCCTCCCCACCCGCAGGAAACTCAACATTGCCAAGGGTTGTCCACGGGGAAATGCGTGGGGCACCCACAGGAAGGCTCTCAGCTCAGGGACCTCAGGGGAGCAGAAGCTGCTCCCCACCCCCAGGGCTGTAACACCCCCTGACCAGCGCGCCGGGGGAACTGAGGCTGCACCTGGTCTGTCTCCTTGGCCCATCTTCTGCTTCCCTGACTCTCAAATGTTCCCTTAATTGGCCATTTGGTCCCTAAATTCGGACCGATTAGGAGCAACCCCCAAGCAGCGTTTTGGATGGAGGCCGGGTCTGAAGCCCATCCTCAGGGACAGCGTCCTCTGACTTGGTCACCCAGAGGTCAGCCCTCTGCCCGGCACGGGGGCCGGGGAATCTCCGCCCTTCAGCTCCTAGAGCTGACCCTGGCAATTAAGACCCGAGGGACTCGGAGCAAACAGGGGACTTCAGAGTCCCCGTCCCTGGACAATGGTCCCCGCGCATCCCCAGAGGAACTTTCAAAACCTTCTGGCCACAGGCCGAAGGACCATGGCAGGTCCAGGGATGTGGGAACCCCTGCAGACTCCCCGTCCCAGCCAGGTCCCTGCCCAGCTCCCACAGGGGGCAACTGCTGCCAGGGTCCATTTCTCTTCTGCTGTGTTTCCTGGGCAAGTCTGCAAACCTCTCTGAGCCTGTCTCCTTGTTATCCCAGGACCTGCAATGCTGGAGTGTCATTCTGGGGACTAAATGACACAATGGGTATGGAAAACGTGGGTGCCCGTGAAGGGCTGTAAAAGTGAGTGGCATTATTCTTTCTACAGAGGGGGAGCAGTGAATCCCAGCTTCCAGGGGTGTGGGGCCTCTGGGCCTCTCCAGGCCCCCAAACCCCCAGGGAAGCCTTGCTGAGCTTAACAGTCCTCCCCGCCACATTGATCTGGCAATCATCTCCTTTGATATCTGATGAAGGTGACAAGCAGGCTGCACGGAGAAATGCACCAAGGCGCACACGAGTTCAGGCATCCGCCTTGTCAAGTTGTCCAGACCATGCACTGCACAAGCACTCCTGGCTGAAGTCCAGCCTTCCCGCTGCCCACCAAGCTGTGTGTCCTGGTGCAGGGCTGCTCTCCCCGAGGGAGAGCCTCCTTTTTCAGCAATTGCACAGAGATGCCACCTGTGTTGATGGCAGTGGGGACGGCAGGTGTTGGTCAGCTCAGAGCCCTCCCCCTGCCAGCTGCTGTTCTCGCTCTGAAAGCCTCACCTCTGGCCAGCTCCCCTGCGCCTCACACACCTGCTTTCCTCACTCTCCCTGCCTGGGGTAGGTCTGGGGCCTCCTCTGCACTGCCTCGGACCCTGGGGCGTACCCCTGCCCACCATCGCCAACCGCTCGGTACTGGAGTTGTCATCCAGGAGCTGTCCCCCCTCATCCGGGCACCTGGGGGTCAGGCAGGCTGGGGCTGCACGGCGGAGGAGTGGAGTGCACACGAGTCCCCGTACAGCCTGCACACACCCTGGAGGGGATGCGACACTTACCAGGTGGTCCTCTCAGCCCTCAAAACCATCCCGGGAGGTCGGAGGGGTCCTACGCCCAGGTCAAAAGGGAGGACCCGGTGTTCTAGTTTGCTGGCTGCCGGAATGCAGCACACCAGAGATGGACTGGCTTTTAATAAAAGGGGATTTATTCCATTAAAAATGTGTAGTCCTTCAGAGGAAAGGCAGCTAACTTTCAAGTGAGGTTCTTTCTTACATGGGAAGGCACAGGGTGATCTCTGCTGGCCTCTCCAGTCCTCTGGGTTCCAACAGTTTTTCTCAGAGTGATCCCTTCCTGCATCTCCAAAGGCCTGGGCTGAGCTGCAAGTGCTGAGATGAGGAATGCCGAGCTGCTTGGGCTCAGAGACTCAATAGTCTCTCATTTAAGCACCAGCCAATTAAATCAAACATCATTCATTGCAGCAGGCACGCCTCCTAGCCAACTGCAGATGTCATCAGCCACAGATGAGGTTCACATACCATGGGCTCATGTCCACCGCAATAGAACTAGGCTGCCTTCACCTGGCCAAGCTGACACCTGAACTTAACTACCACACCTAGCCTGTCCACAGCAGGGCTGGACTCCAAGCCTCCTGCTGAGATGAGGCTTAGGGAGACAGTGCAGGGGGGGTGACCAGCTTGGGTTCCAAGCCCTGCCTTGGGGCAGTCCAGTTTGTTCCCTGGGTCTCAGTTTCCCCATTGGTAACACACAGGGGTTCCTTCCGCTCTGACAGTATATGGGCTTGTGACATTCCCTTCATTCCGTAAATTCCAGGGTGGGCAGGGCTTGGCACGTAGGAGGTATCCCCAGCTGGAAACTGGAGACAGTGGCTCCCCAGGGACTCGGGACCACGATGGACATTGCTGGACATTTATCAGGTAGGAGGGCAGGTGACTTCATAATGTAAGATGCTCACGAGGCCGTGCCCAGTGCTACTTGCCGGGGTTTATGAACATCTGGAAGGCGTGAGGGTTTGACGTGGCCACTCTGATGTTTGTGAATCTGAAATCTAAATCCCATTTGCGGCAGCAAGCCTCAGTGCGGTGAGAGCACCCACGAGGAAACCCCAGCAGGGCAGCGCTGGGCCTCCCCCCGACCCCCAGGAAGGCTCCTGGTCCAGGCACCTATGCATGACGTCCTGGGCACTTGGCTGTCCCCCCCGACCTGTTCCACCATCTGCATTTGCCTCTGTTGGTGTTTCTGCGTCGCATTACTGGGAGCCCAGGCCAGCGCCGTGGAACGCTGCACCTCTGAAATCTCTGAAATGTAACAGCCCCCGGTGAACAGCTTCCCAACTGCCCTCATGGATTTATGGGGTCACCGACCACCTTGAGTGTGCAATTCTCTGCCCTGGTGCCAATTGGCCCCCAGAGTGCTTTACAACCTGCTAGAATCACCGAGAGAAGGGGCAGAGTACCCCCTCCCAACACCGAGGCTCTGGGGGCCCCACCATTTGGCTTCAGGACTGGGGCCAGAAGTTGGGGGGTGGGGGTGGGGGGGTTGGGAGGGGGGGAGACTTCCCTCCCCCTGCTCAATGCCTCTGGCCGTGTTGATAGAGGCCCATTAAAGTCTTTTTAAAAATAATAGACTGTGACGGTAGAACAACGCTGTAAATGCAATTAACAGCTCTGAATTATGTATTTGAATGTGGTTAAAAGGGCAAATTTAAGGTTGTATGTATGTACTAGAATAAACAGTTTTTAAAAATTCCATGGAATTGCACCACAAAAAACAGTGAACCCTAAGTTAACCCGGGGACTACAGTTAGAGAGCAATTATAAAAATGCTTCCATCAATTGTAACAAGGGTACCAGCCCAATGCAAGGTGCTAATAATAGGGTGGCATAAGGGAACCCCATACTTCATGCATGCTCTTTCTGTAAACCCACAGCTTCTCTATAATATGAGGCTGACTCTCACCCTTACCTGCAGGTAACCTCTCTGTGCCTCAGGCTCTCTGGGTGTGAACAGGGGACAATAAAAGCTACTTTTCCAAAGCGTTGTGAAGATTAAATTAGATGACAGATGCCAAGCACTCTGGCCCATTGCAAATGCTCAATACATGGTTATGATTTTATTCACATAAACGCGAGAATGATGAGAATCCCAGCCTCCCGAGAGATAAGCAGTGCTTATACCTGGAAGTCAAACCCGGCAGACTTTTTCTTTCTTCCATTATAGAAAACAGTGTGCATACTGTGAGGGCATAAAACACATACTACTGTTTCACAAAGAGATTTTGAATCAAATGTTCACTGAATCCACAGCCAGGCAAGAGCCCAACCCTGCCAGCGACAAGAAGCTCTGCTCACACCCGCTTCTCCTGTCCTCCAGGCAGCCACCGGTCTGACTTTTGCAATAATAATTTCCATGCTTCCTTTGTAGTTGGACAACCTCTGTGTGCCTCTCTAAGGAAGATCATTTAGACTTCCCTGTGGGTCTTGCCTTTTTTTATTCATTATGTTGGGTTATTCAAATTGATGCGTGAGGTGTGGTCCTTTCCTTTTTCTTTGCTGTATACTACTCCAGGGAGCAGATGTACCACAATTTACTGATCCATCTTCCGGTGGAGAGGCACTTGAACTCTTTCGGTTTGGAGCTATAGGAACACAGCTCCCTTCTCCTGGTCCACGAGGGTCCCTGGGGAACGTCCCCGGCATTGGAATCATTAGGTCATGTGGTACGAGGAGCTTCATACTTCTACCAAGTGATGCCAAACTGTCTTTTAAACAGATCTTCTGCTCTGCATCTAGATAAGGAGAGCTCTTTCCAGTATAACTGGGCCGGCACAGACCCGCACAGATGTAAAACAAAAAAGCATCGCTGGTAGGTGCACAAAATGTTTCTGGACAGACCCCCCCTCCCCCACAAACGCTCTGTTAGCAACAGGACCAGTGAGAAGGGGGAGTCTACTTTTAGATTTCACGCCACACCCTCCTCTAGCGTTTAATTGTGTCACAATGGGCACGCTTGTTTTATAATCAAAGCAGGCTCATTGACAGGTGACATCTGCCCATGTCAGGTCTAATACTGTGGGCTGGGAATTAAACTGGCACTGGGTTCGGACAACGAGGCTGATTTCAATTTTTTCACTATGATGAACAAGAGCATAATACATTTCCCTGTATATACGGTTTTTACACGCTTATCCCCCCCCACCGCCCTTCAACTGCTATGTTGTCATTGCTAAACCATTATGAATGTAGTGCACTGTCTTTGGAGAAAATTTGGGAATTAGGGGAAAAAGGAACGAGAGAAAGAGAAAAGACAGCACTTGCCCATTTCCTTCCCTGTTTCCCCTCACACGCCGGGGTCGCCGGGGTCGGGTCTGGTCTCGAGCTGGGGACCACCCTGTTGGCGCACGCCTGCATCCACAGCTTGGGTCTCAGACCTGTCTATCTTTTCTTAGCTGCTGGGAACCCAGGTACAGGGAGGCACACAGGAGACAAGAGCAAATTCACCTCTTTCCTTTCCTCATGGTTAAAGTGCAGCCAGCTTCGTCTCTGCCTGCAGGCCCAAGCCCTCGCCCCTTCTCACGCCAGCCCCGTGCATGCCTTTCCCTCCCGCCACCGGCGAGAGGGGACACGCGAGGCCATGCGGGGAGCACAAGCCCTGCACCCACGCTCCCTCGTCCAGCCCGGAGCTCAGCAAAGGATCCCTTCCGACACTCCTGTGCTCCAGCCCGGCCCTGACCTCTACTCCCTTCGTGCCTCCTAACTACTGAGCTCCTGCAATGCCCCTGGCCCCCTGTGAGGCATGAGTGGATTTTGGAGTGGCCACCGTCCCTGCCTCGCGAGGTCACAGTGGCATATGGGGTCCCACAGTCAGTAAACAGAGACACAGAGATGTGCTGTGGCGTTGCACTAAGAGCCAGGAGGCGAGTGCTCCGGCGTCCGTCTGTCCGTGCCCCCCACCCCATGCTGTCGACGGGGCAGGGACGATGCGCTGCCCGGGGTGTGCAGAGCTGGGCGGTGCTCAGCCTGAGTCTCTGTGCACCAGGCCCCTCACCATATACCCTTGCCCTCCACTTGCAGAGACCATGAAGCTGATAAACGAAGCTCCGTGAAGCTGGAGGTCTTTCAGAACTCCCTCGCCGTCCCCGAGGTGCCCTCACCATAAAAAAAGCCCCAGGGTCAGGCAGTGCTTGGTCCCCTGGTGGTCCCCCCTGGGCTGCTGGGAGGCCCAATTAGAGACGAAAAGCAAGGACCAGGCGCCAAGGTCTGTGTCTGGGGCTTGCCTGCATCCTCTCATCATCTACTCTTCAAAGGAAGACACCAAGGGTCAGAGAGGCCAGCCAGCGTCCCACAGCAGCTCCACTGCAGACCAGGAGTTCCCCTGACCCAGCTTGCCAGTCTCAGAGCGAGCAGGCCCCCGGACTGTTAAGGGGTCCTCTCCCACCCCCCCACTTGGCCCAACCACAGGTGGTGGGCCCCCAATTTGTTCCCTCCCCATTAACAGCCCCAGTCTCTGAGCCACGCTGGGCGTCAAGGAATTAGAGCAGAGAGATGTCACCTTTTGGGAGCTGACACCCCTATTCTTATTTAATTCCTCCCCGCCTCCCCGGGCCCCTCCAAGTGTCAGCTGGCAAACATCTGTCCTGTAAATCAAAGCGCCCGCGGGGATGACGGTCTCCTAGAATTCCAGGGAGCCCTTTCGGGAGGAGGACGCCGTTGGGGGGCCGCGAGAGCATCTGAGAAAGTTAAAAGCCTCCTTGGCCAGTGCCAAGTGGGGGAGAGCCGGGCTCGGTGAGGTCAGCGCCCCAGGGCGGCCGGGCAGGGGCAGATTCCAGGGGGCACCGAGGAGGGGGGGTTCCGGCTGGGAGGCGGGCGCGGGGCAGTCCATTGTCCTGGGGCCCGGGGCTTTGTTTGGGAGGAAGGTGGCCGCGGCAGCCGGCACCCCTTTGACCACTGAAGCTGCACGATGACCCCGCCTGTGTCACCAGCCCCGTCTCCTCGGGACTCCTTTGTCCGCGGGCGCCGAGTTAACTTAAAAAAATATATCGCTTACTGGCCTAATAGCCTCTGTGTTGTGCTTATAAAAGCGATCCATTTTCAGCGTGGAAAATGCAGGAAAGACGGAGACCCATAAAACGAGGAAAGGATATGGGTGAACCCTTCCTGTTTTTTAAAATGTTGCTCTGTACATTCCCCCCACCCGCCTTCTTGTTTTTCTTTTACAGTCAGGATTGGACTGGGTATTTATTTGGGTGCTCTGCTTGTTTTCACTTAACCTTATACTGTGACGATTTCAGTGGAGGACACAATAGCTTGAAGATGCCCTTACCTATTTAACCAGCTCTCACGGTGGGGAATGAAGCTTCTCCTAGTCTTGGGTTGCAAACTGTGGCCCACAGGTGCTCTCCAGCCTGCCGCCCGTTTTTGCACAGCCTCTGAGCTAAGAATGCTTTTGCATTTTTAAACAGTTGAAGGTAAAAAGAAATCAGAAGAAAAGTAACATCCCGTGACACATGAAAATGATATGAAATGCAAATGTCAGTGTTCTTAAATAAAGTTTTCTTGGCACAGAGTCCCACGCATTTGTCTACGTGCCCTGTCCTTTCTCGCTTCTGCAACTGAGCCATTGAGTCTTCACGCAGAGGCCCCCCGGCCCACAAAGCTTTCTGGCTTCTTAGGAAAGTATCTGCAGACGCCTGCTCTAAACCGGATTCCCATGAACATCTCTGTACAAGTCTTTAAAGAATTTATTTACAATAAACTCCCGGAAGTGGAGGTGCCTTCGATGAATGAAGGTCTTTTCATTCGTTGAGTCTGATCATGACCAGACCCTATGCCCGGGCTGGGGGTGCAGCCAGGAATCCCCGAGGCCAGCCCTGCTCCCCTGAGCTCTCCTCATTCCTAGAAAGCGGGGTTCCCGGATGTCAGGAGTCCCCCCACCCCCCAGCCAGGGCTTCCCACGGGAATGGGGTGGGGATGGGCTTTGCAAGGGTCATGCAGGGCGCTGGCAGGCCAGGCTGGCTTCTTGGGATCCCCGCCCTCACCCAGCCCTCCCCCGGCCGTCAGGAGGGCTGTTCCCACACCTGGGCGCTCAGCCGAGCAGACAGTGCAATTAAGCCTTTGTCAGTCTGATAGGTGCTAAGAGCGGCTTCTCCTTCGATTTGCATGTCTTAGCTTTCCCCCCAGGTTGCACATTCTTATGTTTATCGGCCATTTGTAACTCTGCTGTCACCTTTTCGCAGGCCTTTCCAGGTGAACTGGGGGCTCCCCTCCCCCCGACCCCCGCTCCAGTCCAGGGGCTAGCCTGTTCTCTTGTAGGGCCTGGTGGGACCCCAGTTTTCGGAGAGACGCCTCTTCTGTGATCTCATCGGAAGGAGGGAGGAATGCGCGCCGCCCAACTCCCCGGGCCTCACCTGCTGTGGGGAAATCAGGGCCCAGGCTCCAAAAGTGGGCGATTTCCCCTGGGGGATGGGACGGGGGGGCAGCTCTGCTAGACTGCCAGGCTGCTGGGGGACAAGGCAAAGAGATCCTCGGTGAACCAACGTCCAGAAGCTTCCTGAGCTCTCGACTGGATGGCCTGTCCATGCCCGCTGTGAGTTCAGCCTCAGGGGGTGCCTGGCCTGCCAGCCGCCCAGAAGCTGCCGCCTGCCCCCACTCCCCGCCCTAGGACGCCCCGGGGACTAGCCTGCCACCGAATCCTCTCTCGGGGCAAAGAAGGAGCTACCTCGTTTGGGGGTACCAGTGAGAACCAGCATGGACTTCGGGAGCTTGTAGCTGAAAGGTATGTACCCCCAGGGGCCTGGGAATGTGATGGCATTTGGAAAAAGGGTCTTTGCAGATGTAATTACGTTACGAATCTCAGGATGAGATGGTCCCGGATTAGGGAGGGCCCTCAACCCAGTGTCCAGTGTCCTTGTAAGAAAAGAACAGGTGAGAAGACGCACGGGGAGGAAGTCAGGTGAAGACAGGTGATGTACCTACAAGGTCTACAACCAAGGATTCCCAGGGAACCTTCGGAGCCCAGGAGGGGGGCAGGCACAGGGGCTCCCTCAGAGTCCACGGAAGGAACCAACCTGGCCACACCTCCATTCAGACTTCCGGCTCCAGAACAACCTGAGAATACATTTCTGTTATTTTAAGGCCTCCCCCACCAAGGGAAGCTAACAGAGTCCAAGGGTTCTGTGTTCGAATCCCAGCCCCGCCAATTAACAGGAGGTGGCTCTGGGCAGTGCCAGCACTGCTGGCAAGGACTGTACCCCTGGAGGGGAGGGGTGAAGTCCGGCACGCAGCCTGTGTCCAGGAAATGGCCATGGCTCTGCCTACAGATGGGAGCCTCCGGTGGGCCCTGGTGATGTAGAGACAAAAGGAATCACAAGCAAATGTCACGTTGCTACTGCTTGTGATGATGGGAGGAGCAGGCCCTGGTGATTGCCCAGTGGGGGGAGGGTGGTCTCTGGGGGTCCCTTCTGGGGCAGGGAGGACAGCTGGATGGGCCAGGGGGTGGTAGAGTGACAGAGGACCCCGAACACATGCAGGGCCACTGGTCTGAGGTCAAGAAAAAGATTTGTTGACTCCAACTTTCCTGTGCAGAAAGTTCTAGAAGGGATCCTCAAAATAAACAGAAATCATGGGACTCAGACACGGAAGATGGAAGGGGCAGCTCTGCCGGGGGGGTGAGGGCTTCTGCAGGGGGGAACCCCATCATGGCTTGGCCCCTACCCCACGACCGGACACCCCAGGGCTGGCTGAATCGCTGGTAAGATGAGGGTGAAACAGAAATCCTGCTCATCCCTGGCCCTGCACTGGCCCTTAGGC
>PVIY010062468.1:0-10810 GCA_004026745.1 Myrmecophaga tridactyla | reverse complement strand
AAAAAAAAAAAAAAAAAAAAAGCCATGATCAGTGATCAGCCATGCTCACCCCTGCCCTTGGGGAAGAGAATTTTTATGTCCCTTTTATCACCAACAGCCAGCCAGGAACTGGGCCTGATGGCAGCCTGGTACAAGGGTGTGGAATGGGTACTGGTAGCCAACATGTGGGGAGAACAATTCACAGTTCTTTACTGTAATTTATCAGTCTCTTCTTCCTGCTATTCACTGGGTGCTGTACAATCTTCTTCTGGCCTCTGGGGTTTCAAAATAGTTGTTTCAGACAGTTCTTTTCTGCTTAATAGTTGTTTGGGTAGAAGGACTGAATACTGGAGTGCCCTACCTTGCCATCTTCCCTGTAGCCAATAACAGAAGATAAGAATTTTAATATTAGGCTTCTTACATTAAAAAAAACAGGATTTTCCAGTGAGACATTTATGTTCAATCCAAGCTACTTTCTTGAGAAATGACAGACGTCTAAATTCCATTTCCATTTTTTCTCATTATGCATATTAATGGACAGGCTTGCCTAGTTGGATTTCCATGTAAGGAAATTAAATAAATGGAAGAAGGGAAAAAACTAAACCCTTTCCTGACACAGAGCATTGAGGAAAGGAAAGAGAGGAAATCAAGAGGAATATTTAAAAATTCAGTCAAATATCTGAACTAGAGAGGGATAGCTTAGTTACTGTGAGAAAAGCCTTAGTAAATTATTGGGTGCTGCTGAACGGACTGACTGTCTATGACACTTTCCTATCCCATCAGTTGTAGTTGAGCAGTGTAGTCAAGCAGAGGGAGGTGAGGCAATTTAGCTTTCTTGACCCACCTTATTTCCAATGTGGTGCTCATGCTGATTTAAGAGCCATTGGTCTGTGTGAGAGCATTCTGGTAGGGGGGCAAGATGACCTCTCCTCAGAGGCTGTGAGTGGACAGCCATACCAGGGCACAAGATAGAGAATGACTCAAGGGCAAGTGTTCATGGAGGCTGGAAGTGATGTCAACAAGGGATCACCTGCAAAACTATTGCTGAAACCAAAAGAAACCAGATTGTGACTTATGTCAGCTACAGATTTCCCCACGTATATCAGTAGGTCATGCAGCAACACAGGCAATAGGAATAACGATAGTGGAGATCCAAGAATTTGCATGAGGTCATTGAATCTCTTCCTTCCACTTCCAGAAGCATGTGGAAACTGCTTTACTATACAGTCACATGTCAAAGAAAAGAGTTCAGGAGATGGGAAACTGTTCCAGAGCCTGAGCACTTTTTTTGTAAGAGAGACTTTATATACCCTTAAGAAAGTTAATTATTGAATTGTACTCAGATTTAATCCAGATTAGACATTTAGCAATTTTTCCCCTGCTAAATTGGATTATGATAAAAAAGACTATCCAATTAGAGACTCCTAATTTAATAAGCCCAGCTCTCAGTCTTGAGGCTTGCCCTTGTGAAACTTATTTCTGCAATGGCAAAGCTAAGCCAATTTACAATTATGCCTAAGAGTCACCCCCAGCAAACCTCTTTTGTTCCTCAGATGTGGCCTCTCTGCCTAAGCCAACTCTGTAAATAAACTCACCATCCTCTCCCCTGCATGGGACATGACTCCCAGTGGTATAAATCTCCCTAGCAACATAAGACATAACTCCCAGGGATGAGCTTGACCCTGCCTTCATGGGTTTGAGAATGCCTTCTGGACCAAAAGGGTAAAAATAAACAAAACACAATAAAGTTTCAGTGGCTGAGATTTCAAATAGAGCTGAGAGGTCATTCTGGAGGTTACCCTCCATCAAGCTTCAGCCAGATATTGCAAATTGCCACCATATGCCAAGCCCCAAACAATGATACTTCTGAAAACCCTGGAGGATATCCTTGGCTCTATCTAAGAATCTGTAAATGTTTTACTTAGTAGTTTATTTTTTCAGATACTTAAGGACTCCAGGTTGTTCCTATGCCAGATAAGCCCTGAAACCCAGAGGTACCAGTATCTCCAAGAACATCAACCAGTTTCAATCCTCTACCCCATAAGATTGACATAACTTTCTGGGATGAAGAAGCTAAAATGGTCATTGCCCAGATATCTCTAAAGACTGAGAGAATAATCAAAGGAAAGGGAGGAGGTAGAACTGAGAAATTAGGACTTAATGGATAATTATGACTACTAACTCACTGTATAGATATTTCTGTTTAGCTTCTAGTCTATCAGTATAGTCAGAAAGAAATATCTGAAATTGTTGAACTGTAACCCAGTAGCCTTGATCTTTGATAATGTTAACTATATAGCTTTAATCATGTGACCATACGATTGTAGAAACCATATGATTGACACTCCCTATATCCAGTGTATGAGTAACGAGATAAAGACATGCATAAAAAAAATTTCTCAGGAATATGGCAAAAATACCTTTACATAAACTATGGACAATAGTCATAGTACTACTTGAGTAGTCTTTAATCAATTGTAACAAATGTAACTACTGTCAAAAAATATAGTAGAGGGTGCTGTGACGGTGGCTCAGTGGCAGAATTCTCACCTGCTGTGCCGGAGACCTAGGTTTGATACCCGGAGTCTGCCCATGCCAAAACAAACAAACAAACAAGCAAAAACATATAGAATTATTTTAAAAGTATTATTATCAATTATAACAATTTTTCCACACCAGTGCAAGTGTTGGTGGTGGGGTGGTGTATGGGAATCCCATATTTTATGCATGATTGTTCTGTACACCCACAATTTCTCTACTACATTTATATATATATATATAATATATATATATTATATATATATATAATATATATATATATAATATATATATATTATATATATATATAATATATATATATATATATGGGCCTTATCCAGTTTAATCAGAACAAAGAAATTACTGTTTGTGTGCCTGTCCAAGACACACCATGAACTGAAATTTTGATCTGAAGCCCCTTTCTTCTTCCACCCAGTTTTTAATCTGAGAATAAGCACTTGTTACCTTTAAACAGTAAATATTGTCAAGAGCATATTGTTTTTGTTCTTTTTTCCCCAATTCTTGGGTTCTGTTTCTTTCTTCCCCCTTGAGGAGTTTTAAATCTACCTGAAGTGGAGGTCTCTCAAAACCAATACAAAATCAAGTAAGACAGAGTTCTGCCTTTCCTAGCAAGATGTGAGGATAGCTGCAGAAGCTCACCTTTATGTAAAGCACAGCATAACATGTTAACTGTCATAGTGAGATTTATATCAAATGTCATGGAGTCACAGAGGCTCGAATGACTCTTTGTGTCAGGAGAAGTTTTGCAGGAGAGGTGACATTTGAGCAAGGCCTTGATGACCCTGCAGTAGTGTGCCAGGACGGGAAGAGGAATGGATAGTCGAAACAGCTGATTCAAAAGCGCAGATCTGAACATGCAGCAGGCAGACCTGGGGAGTTGTGAGAGTTTTGTTGTGACTGGAATATATGGAGCATGCACATAGAATGGGAAATGATTAGCTCTAAGGATGGAAACAATGAGCCAGAAACAACAAACTTGTGTACAATTAAATATTGAATAGCGAGCCTTTTGATATTTGGATATTATGGGAGGTGTGAGTATTAAGCAATTTAGAAAAGAGGAAAACTAATAACAACAGAGTGCTTAGTGAAGGTTTCGTGGAAGGGGCATGTGATTCACTCAAATGACCTCAGCATTATGGTTCTTATGAAGGCAGGATCTTGTCATTTCTTATGAAATCAGTGGGCATTAGTCAAAGCATCAGAATGGGGGAACCAGCGTGTGGCCCTGTTGATAGAGATGGATGGCTGGTAGGCTGATGGATTCAGTTATAGTTGTGGGAAAAGATGACTTCTTCTGGAAACACACTCCACCTACTCCAGCATTTACTGAAATATGCTCCTCAGGTAGCATTTCTATTTGCGTTCATGGGTGTTTTCTGTCAAAAGAGTTTTATGGACCAAACTCAATGGGTTTCTGAGATGTCCTTTATCATATTCTAATAGGTGGTGGGGTGCTCCAAGTGTCAATAATGTAAGCAGTGTTTCCTGTGCAATGTTTAACCACAGAATTCTTTCTTTCCTGGAACATCTCATAAGGTTAGCATTCCTCAGGATTCACGTTAAGAAACACAGATATTGTTTGGCTGTTGGCAACAGCAGAATCTAGCATGTCATTTCATATGAGAATATTTAAAAATATAACACAGTATCCTACCAGGGACTGCAGTTTGGCACAAGGAAATACACAAGCAGAATATACTTAGGGAAAGAAGTAAGTAAATACACTATTTTTATTGGGAATGCTTGATAATATTTTACCTGGTCCAACTTATTTAAAAAATACTTTCTGTAGGAAGATAAAATCTTTCTGCTTTCCTCCCTGAAATTTGACATTCAACCTCTCTGCTAACTAGTTTCAGTCTCTCCTACCCCATCCTTTGGTGTTTGGTTCAGCAACACAGCATTTGATATTTTTCCTCCCTGCCCACCTCTTCTTTGCTCCACTGGTGACTTAAAGAAATCTCCTCCATCTTAGGATACCGTGGGTAAGAAATTCTCCTATTTTTCCCAGGGTCCTCAATGGAGGTGGGGGTATCCACTATTCAAAACAAACAAGGGCTAATGTATTAGAAAAGGGCCTATTGTCCTAAGGGCATTACTCATAGGAGCAAGCAAGATCTCTGCATCTTGAAGCAACAGTGACTAGGAGCTGATTTCTAGTGCATTGATCTGGAATTTCTTAAATCCCAACTGCCTAAGGTAAGAATTTGTCTAAATATGTTATCTCTAGCCTCATTTCTGAGTTTTAGACTTAAATACTTCAATCGCCAACTTGACATTTCCACCTGGGTCTCTAAGATGTACCCCAAACTTAGCATGTACAAAACTCAACTCTTGCCCGCCTGCCACTCCAATCCTGCTGTCCCTGCAGTTTTTCCTACTCGGTAAATGGTATCACCAGAATCCATTTATTCAGACTCAAAACTTAAGTTCAAGCTCAAGCCAAGGTCCTTCTTACCTTAGGAAGGTCACAGTTGATTTCATCTCCTCCTAGAAAACTTCCCCAGATATTATTGGGCTTGGCCTTTAGTATCATTAGCTTCTCTCTTTAAATGCCATCTCCCTGAAAAGTTTTTCCGATCTGGCATTCTGATCTAAAATACTATTCCCTCTTCTCATTTTTATTCTTCATCACCCTTATCACTATGTAGAATTATATCAGTTACTTTTTTCCTACTTATGCGTACCCTCTCTTTCCCACTTGAATGCAAGGGAGCTTTATGAAGACAGGGGCTTTGTCTGTCTTGATATTTGTTGTGTCCCCAGTACCTGGCACATAGCAGATCTCAGTAATTATTCACTGAATGAATGAATAACTAAGCCTATAGAATTTGGATGCTTGGAATGGCCTGAGAAATGCTGATTGTGTGCTATTATCATTGCCTCTTACAACAACTGCAATTAAGGATTTTTCTTCCTATATTTCTGAGTGGTCTTTTTCACTGAAATACCCTTTAAGCTGTCCCATACCTGCATATTTTAACAATATTTTAACAACACATTCAAGCAGTCAAGGTGACAGTCATGAGATGAAATGTTTTAATTCTTCTTCCATTATAGTTAAACTTAACAAATACTTCACACATGCTCCTAATACATATGCAAATGAGAAATACTATGGCTTAAAGTGTTTTTCTTTGTCCCAACTTTTCCAATTAAAGGGAGTCTTCCACACCAGCTGCAGAACCAGCAATGATTTTGATATAATGGTATTATTTCCAATTACTAAATTGATGGCCATGGAATATTCATATTTTAAAAATCCATAATGACTAATCAATGCATGTAATGATCATAATGCACTTAACATAAAATGAGCAACAAGTAGATATTATATTCATCTTGATGGAAGTGTATACATCCTTCTGAAGGAGTGTTGCCAAACAACTCAAACTTGAATCAGAGCAAACTTCTAGTTCTAATTTTCACTGTAGAGCAAAGACAAAGAAATATGATAAAGGACCCCACATGGGTGCAAGCTAAGGAATCTAGACTGTAGAAAACTCTGGATGACAAGCAGCTCATTTTCCTCAACAAATAAACTACAAAAAAGAAAAAAAGTACAAGATATGTAGGAGCCATGTTGTTTGGATCCTGATTCAAATGAATCCACAGTAAAAAACAAACAAGCAAAAAAAAAAAAAAAAAAAAAAAAAAAAAAAAAAAAAAAAAAAAAAAAAAAACCCCAAATCACACATGAGACAATTCTGGATATTTCAGTATCTTATTATTTTCTAGAAAATAATGAAGCCCACTTAAAATCTAACTTGAGAGATTCATGCTACTTTACTAAGTGATGAAATTTTACTTAGCTATTTTTAAAACATAAATATGGAAATAAACTTAGAAAAAGCACAGGGAAGACATTACAGATCAAAATGTTCTCTGGAGAGTTAGAACTTCTAAAAAAAATGCTGTTACCTAATTTCTCAGCAATTGAATGATGATATTTATAAGGATTTAAAAATTATCATTCGTTAGGAAAACTTCTTGTACATCTTCTGAGCTTAATGGGCAATGTATTTAAAAAATTACCACCACCTCTTTTACTTTAACTTAACACTCGGTGCTAGATATGTTTGCTTTGGCTTCTTTAATCATTGAATGAAAAAAATATATATGACCATAAATTTCTATCTATTACTGGATAATCTTAGAATATTATCCAGTAACTTCTCAGTTCCTGAAGCTAAATGGATGATGGTAAGATGGGAGGTATGCAAAAGGCTTTGTGTAGAATGTTCATTTCTGTAATTCATAGAAGAGAGGGAATTGTAGAGACTAGATAAATGGCAACCACAGAAAGACATCTGAATTAGTATCTACTTCCCAACTTCTCTCTTTCCAAAACTTTTGTCACAAGTAGAGAGATAGATTTCTATTAAAGTCCCATTTTTCTTCTTTTTCTCCTTATTCTCTTGTAAATGCTATTGATTGGGGAGAAACAAAATGCCTATCAATAAAAAGGATGAGAAAGAAAGGGCCAAATATTAAAATATCCACCCTCTTGAGGGTGAAGAGTTAACTGTACTGATGTTGAAACAGAAAAACCCTAATGCATTTAATTTGTTATTTATAATACATATGTGTGTATATGTATTATATATGTATGTATATGTCTACATGTGTACCCACACACACAAAGAATGAAGTTTGAAATAAAAAACACTCTTTTCTCATAGTGGAATGAATTGTTCTACTGTATTTTCAACATATTTTCCTGCTGAATATATGCAGCGAAATATTTTTACTCTACCAAAAATTTTTGTTAATGCTAAAAGTTTTAGAGAAAATTATGTTATATATTTAATTTTTACATTTTTATTGAGAAGAGTTACCATTAATGAAAATATTGCAGAAAATGTCCAGTCCATTGTTATTTGTTGTCATGGGCAGGCATACTGAAACACACAGACAAACAAAGTTTAACCTAGCATCTAAAACATGTTTTATATAAAACCATAAATAAAATAGAGAACATGTTTTCATATTTAATTTAAAAAAATATAGCAAGTTTAGGACTTTGGTGATGAGGGAGAAGACAGAAATTTCTATTGGGGACTGTAAGTTTCTTAGGTGAGAAACTCCAGTGCTATTACCCTGGCATCTAGACCTGAGCTCAGCACATACTGGTTCCAAAAATTACATATTAATAAGTTAATTACATAATAAAAAAATTAAAAGTGTGATAAGAGAAAGAGAAGGAAAGGAAACATGAAGAATTCTAAGAAAGAGTGAGGAACAGAGTTGTGGAGCCAGAGGCTTTTCAGTTAACAATGGAAACCATCTAAAAAAATATACCCTTGCATCGCCATAGCTATAGATGCACTGTCAGTAGTTTACCTTCTTCCTTGGAGAGTATAAAGAAGTCTTAAAGGAATTTTCAGACCAAGTATTGACAAATTTATCTTTTGCTGGAGGTTTCTTGATCTGTAACCAGTATACCTTATGGCTATATTATGAGGATGAGATGGATGTATCAGCCTTTGAAGCAGTCACTTCACAGATACACAGATAGTGAATTCTTACTATTATTACCATAATTGCTATGATCATTAATAATAGATACAGAGGAAGTGGATCAAAGACTCACATACCTCAAAATTAGAGTCAAATCTTTTTATATACTCATAATAGTTATGTCATCCTAAATAATCACTAAATTACTAATTATTAAAGTGCACTTAGACCTGAATTTGAAATCCACTATGCAAATGCCAAAATAATGACAACCCCTTCCCACTCCTTTCTAATAAACATCAAGAAACTATACCCTTTACTAATGATATATTACACAAAATACATTTTTCTATAGAGTTTGTGTTTTAAGAAATAAATGTGTTCCTGTAGAAACATTTCAGTTTTATTATGCTCTTTTTTGTTTTAATTAGATCTCTTGGGAAACATCTAGTCTCATGAATTAAAAGTAAAATTGTAGAGGCAGCAAGAACACTCGTTATTAGATATCTTTAGATTTCATTTTGCTTTTCGGCTGTGTGTTTTACCATAAGCTTTCCAGATAGGGATTTTACCTGTAGCGTTTGTACATAAAATGCAGCCCCTCAGATTTGACGTGCATTGGCCCTCAACAAAATCCAAGGTTGATTAGACATTTGGTGGTAACATCAGCTTTTTATCCTGCTGTTATCCAAGCTGACTTTTGCTCTTTGTGATTTCATTCAGGATTAAACAAATTAATAAGACATTTATATTGTTACATCACCTAAGAGACCCTTTCATTCACTTTCATTTTCATAGTCCATATTTTCAAATGTACAAAATTCTTTTTTTTTTTCAAATGTGCAAAGTTCTTCTTTCTTCTTCTTCTTTTTTTTTTTTTGCAATTAGTTTAGGTCAACGACCAATTAAGAACTTACATCTGAAGTCTGGTGCTAGGCACTAGGGTTATAAGGACAAATAAGAAAAACCCCTTGACATTCAGGAGTCCAGAGTCAAGAAGAGACCACGTGTAATTAGGCATTCACAATGTGGGTCAATACAAGCACTGGCAAAATGGTTATGGAATATGTATATGGTAATCTATAACTTATAAATTTTGACATAGCTTTTATTTTATGATGTCGTCTATCAAATTTTGCAATAAAATGTGTTCTAGCTGATATCTCAATTAAAACGTCCTGTGGGTTTTTTCTTCTTCAGTTTTCCAATACAATGTTAATTGATATCTTGGTAATATACATAAAGCAGTCGAAGACGGGGAGTGTCTTCTGAACCATTATATAGTTTAAATTAAGCATTGGGTTATTTTGTTAAATTTTTTTATTTATTATATTCTGAGCCATTGAGAATTGAAACTGCCTATCCAATATGTACAATCAATTCGTATAACCAGCTTATTGAGTAGAAAACAAGTGCTCAAATGATGCTATAGCCACGAAGTTTACAGTGTCCATTGTTTGTTAAGTATTTTAAAATAATAATCATCTGCCAAAAAATGTCCACTAGCCATTGAACTCAATTAATGCTTAAATACCAGTATCAAACTTGTTCAGAGAGAGGAGAATGTTTTTACCAATGACCTCAGGTAGCACTGACATATGTATATACAGAAGTCTTTCCTCTGCATCTGGAGGATGTCCTTGGTGTGTGTGTGTGTGTGTGAGTGCATGTATTGTATATGTATTGCTTCTCTCTATGCCTCAAAAATAGGACAAAACAAAACAAAATACATAACCCACATCGAAGAAAATTTCCAAAATCGAATTTTGAAATAGTCACTTCTGATATATACACTAAATAACTATTTCTATTTTATGATGTCCAGGGTCCTTTTTGTTTCTTTTCTGTTTCTGAGTTTAAGTTTTCTGCTTACTACACATCACTTCTAACTTTTCTTCTTGTCTGCTTCCATTTCTCAAAAGGAAGCCTGGATTAGTTCTGTTTCATCTTTGATGTCTGAGCTCTGAGGTTATTGAGAGTTGTTGTCATGTCCAGAAATTGGGTGCAAGTCGACCACTTATAGATTTAATTAGAGCCCATCGTGCTATCACTAGTGACTCAAATAGTATGGACAGCCCCCTTCCAGAAATTATAGGCGTTGACAGTCTCAAAGCATGTTTTTATTAAAAAGGTGCCAAAGGATAAACCCACATCATGAGATTGACTTAATGCAGTGAGATTTGCAGCTTACTTTTATAATTAACTAATCAACTAATTAAGATAAAAGTCACAGTACTTCTTCCTTTGTACAAATTTTATTCTCTGTGCCTATCCCCAGACTGCTGAGAATTTTTTAAAGGAGATTATTGAGATATATTAATTCACCATACAATCCATCCAAAGTATAAGATCAACAGCTCTCAATAAATCACAGAGTTGTGCATTCATCACCACAATCAATTTTAGAACATTTCATTACTCCAAAAAGAAAAACCCCATTTATAACCCACCCACCCCATTTTTGAAACTTAGCATTGGTATGGTACTTTGGTTACAAATGATGAAAGAATATTAAAATATTACTGTTAGCTATAGTTCACAATTTGCATTGGGTATATTTTCCCCATATACACCCTTTTGTTAGCATCTTGTAATAGTGATGTACATTTGTTTTAGCTCATGAAAGAACATTCTAATTTTTGTACCATTAACTACAGTCATCATCCACAACAGGGCTCCCTGTGTTTTACAGTCCCATGTTTTATCCTTTAGCTTTCTTTCTAGTGACATACACGACCCAAAACTTCCCCTTTCAACCACATTTACGAACACAATTCAGCACTGTTAATTAATTAAACTCACAGTAATG
>PVIY010062467.1:0-10856 GCA_004026745.1 Myrmecophaga tridactyla | reverse complement strand
AGCCCAGCACCAAGGGTCATCGGTAGCCAGCCCCAGAATGTTACAGTCTTTGGAGAAAAAATATTTTCTTGATGTGGGATTTTTCCTGGCGTCAAAACCATGAGCCATTAAATTCCCATGGTTTAAGCCATCCCTTTGCAGGATATGTGCTTAAGCAGACTAGGAAAGTGTTAGGAAGTTAATAACTCCAAGCAGCAAAAATATGAAAAAAACCTGCTGTAAACTAAAGACAGTGAACCTTGAAAGCAACCAGAGAAAATGACATATTACATACAGAGGAATAATGATAGGAATTACTGATGACTTCTCATAAAAAAAAAAAAAAGGAGCTCAAAAGACAAAGAGTAGCATCTTTTTTTAATACTAAGAGGAAAAAGAAACTGTCAACCCAGAATTTTATAACCAGTGAAAATATCCTTCAAAAATGAGTGAAATAGGGTGGGCCATGGTGGCTCAGCAGGCAGAATTCTCACCTACCATGCCGGAGACCTGGGTTCAATTCCTGGTGCCTGCCCATGCAAAAAAAAAAAAGAGTGAAATAGGAGTTCTGGGAAGATGGCAGAATAAGATAGGTCAAATTCACCCCTGCTCCAAGGAACAGCTAGAAAAGTGACAGAAAAACTACCAAAAGAGTAATTCCAGGGTGTAAGTGACCTGGGAGGGTCTTCTATGCCACATAGGGAGGCCCTGGTTAAAAAACTAGAAGAATTGAAGTGCAGGGAACCAGAGACAGTTCAGCTGGTACAAGCAGCCTAACGTGCCCCTTCCCAGATGGAGGCCCAGAGTCCTCGGGAGAGCACAGATGGGAAGATGGGGATTAGGAAGTAAGTCAAGCTGCACTGCTTGAAAGCACTACCTTCACACACGCTGCCCCCACCCAGCAATCCAAGACTCCCCCCACACTCCATGTACCTGAACCTTTTCACCTGCCTCCCCACCTCACTGCACTCCAAGCACTCCCCCCCCAACCTCCCTCCCTGCGTATCCCCATCCCAAACCCTGCCCCACACATGCTTACAAGCCCATCCCAACCCGACCCACCTCTCCCACGCAAGTGCAAGTCTCGCTCCACCCCTCCCAAGACCCGTGCACCCACATCCAGCCCCTCTACCGCCAACTCTCTCTCCCTGCACCCTGCAGGCAGCCACCTGTGCATCAGGGCTGCAGGAGCTCACCTTCATACCCAGGCCACACACACAGCCAGCCCATATAATTGCTCAATCCCCCCTGACCCTCCCTGAGCTCTGCACATGCACGCATAAGCATCTGGCCCCCAAGACCCGTGAATACATGTGTGCCCACACACACCATGTTCTCTCAGCACTAGACAAGAAACGACCTGTGCATCCGGGCCACACCGGCCCCCAACCCATACAGGTACAATCCGCCCCATTGCACCTGAGCTCTGTGCACCATGCACACTAGGGCCCTACCCACCAGGCCTACGCGTGGGCATAGCCACATCCTCCCCACTAGGCACATATGCACACCCTTGTCCCACCCTGTAGCACAAGTGCCCCACTCCCACCCTGGCAGGGGCTCTTGTGGGCATCTGTGCTACATAGCCCCCACCTTGCATATGCATGAACCTCTACCCCACCACCCCCACCCCTGTGCACCAGGGCCAGGGCCCCACCTACTCAACATCACCCACCCCTGACAAATGTCCTGCAACCTCCACAACCTGTGCCCTGACCCTACACACTTGTGTACCCTCATTCCTGGGCGCCTCCCCCTGCACAAGGACACACCCATGCACTGCCTTCCCTGGGCCCTGATTTCTGTGCCCTGTACCCCACACCCCGACACCCACACTGCACACACCCATCTGCATGCATCCTGCCCATGTACCGACCCCAGCACATCCACTCAACCCCCACCCCATCTGCCTCTTGCTGTACTCTACCTCTGTGTCCACCACACTGCACCCTGCTCCTGCACTCCAAGGCCTGCCTGAGCTGCATCTCAATCCACAGCCCCCACCCTGCACTTCCACAACCCCACACCCCACACCTCACATTCATAGGCATTAGTGAAGAGTCCCCAACCCATGCCTATACCCCTGCTGCAACCCATCACTGCACTGTTGTGCCCCACCCATGCCCCGCATCTTAATCCACACCCATCCCATAAATACAGAGCTTTAGACTACTGAAGGAAGCCAACTTCCAAAGTATTTACATGCCACAATGACAACAGAAGATCACTAACCATATGAAGATGCAAACAGATATAGCTCAGTCTAATGTCCAAATTAACACACCGGAGGAGACACAGACTTTGGAATAGCAGAAATCACAGAGATTTAAGATGCTGTTGACCAAATCAAGAATATTCTAGAGACACACAACAGCAGATCTGAAGAGGCAGAAGAAAGAATACATGAACTGGAGGACAGGACAACTGATTTCTAACACACAAAAGAAGAAATGACAAAAAGATGGGAAAAATGTGAATTGGATGTCAGGGAAATGATGGACAGAACAAAGCACACCAATATAGGAATCATCAGTGTCCCGGGGGAGAAGAGGAAAGTAAAAAGCTAGGAAGATTGGAGGATATAATGGGGGGAAACTTCCCAACCTCTATAAAAGACATAAGTATGCAAATCAAAGAATCCCAAAAAACTCCAAATAGAATAAATCCAAATAGGCCTACCCCATGACACATACTAATCAGTTTGTTAAATGTTGACGAAAAACAGAAAATCTTGAAAGTGGCAAGAGAAAAACAATCTACTACATACAAGGGAAACCACATAAGACTGAGTTCGGACTACTCAACTGGCACAATGGAGGTGAGAAGACATATATTTAAGGTTCTGAAAGAGAAAGACTTCCAGCCAAGAATTCTGTACCCAGCTAAATTGTCCTTCAAAATTGCAAGAGAGATTAAAATTTTCACAGACAAACATAGGCTGAGAGAATATGTCAACAAGACATCAGCCCTATAAGAAATACTAAAAGGAATTCTGCCATCTGAAAAAAAAGACAGGAGAGGCAGGTTTGGAGAATTGCACAGAACTGAAGAGTACCAGGAAAGGTAATTTAAAGGATACAAAGAGAAAGAGGGAAAAGAATATATAAATTTGACAAATAAAATCCAAAGGATAAAATGGTAGATTCAAGAAATGCCTTTACAATAATAACTTTTAATGTTAACAGACTAAACTTACCACTTAAAAGATACAGACTGGCAGAATGGATTAAGAAATATAATCCAGCTATATGCTGCTTACAAGAGACTTATCGTAGATACAAGGATACAAATAAATTGACAGTGAAAGCATGGAAAATGATGTTCTGCACAAGCAGTAACAAAAAAAGCAGGAGTAGGGGACATGACTCCCAGGGATGTAAATCTCCCTGGCAACATGGAACAGAAATCCCAGGATGAGCCAGGACCCACATCAAGTGGTTGAGAAAGCCTTCTTGACCAAAAAGGGGAAGAAAGAAATGAGACAAAATAAAGTTTCAGTGGCTAAGAGATTTCAAACAAAGTCAAGAGGTTATCCTGGAGGTTATTCTATGCATTATATAGATATCCCTTTTTAGTTTATGGTGTATTGGAGTGGCTGGAGGGAAGTACCTGAAACTGTTGAGCTATGTTCCATAGCCTTGATTCTTAAAGACAATTGTACAAAGACATAACTTTTACAATGTGGCTGTGTGATTGTGAAAACCTTATGTCTCTTTTTTTGCTGAGAGAAAAAATTTAAATCTCTTTTAATAGGGAACTATTTAAATATATTGCAAAAAATTATTTGCTACTGTTTTAACAAAATGAGTTAGATCTATATGTACCTATGTAGAAAATGTTATAGGCCTGTTAAGTCAAACTGTGAGTTACAAAACTGTGCGTGATAAATTCCACTTATAATAAAGTATTGTGAAAGGGAAAAAAAAAACACCTTATGTCTCATGGTCCTTTTATCTAGGGTATGGACAGATGTGTAAAAATTATGGGTAATAAATAAATAAATAATGGGGGCAAAGGGTAAAATAAATTGGGTAGATGGAAATACTGGTGGTCAATGAGAGGGAGAGGTAAGGGGTATGGTATGTATGAGTCTTTTCTTTTTTCTTTTTATTTCTTTTTTCTGGAATGATGCAAAGGTTCAAAAAATGATCATGATGATGAATATATAACTATGTGATGATATTGTGAGTCATTGCTTGTATATAATATATGTAATGTCTGTATGTCTGTATGTGAAGAAAGCAGGAGTAGCTATACTAATATCAGAAAATAGAGTTTAAATGTAAAGACATCGTAAGAGACAAAGGACACTATATGTTAATAAAAGGGACAATTATCCAAGAAGAAATAACAATCATAAATGGTTATGCTCCCAATCAAGAAGCTCCAAAGTACATGAAATAGATATTGGCGAAACTGAAGGGAGCGATAGATGTTTTGACAATAATACTGGCAGACCTTAATACACCACTATCTTTTATAGATAGAACAACCAGACAGAGGTTCAACAAAGAAATAGAGAACTTAAACTATTTGATAAATGAATTAATTAAACCTAACAGGTATATATAGGTTGTTACACTCCAAAACATCAGGATATACATACTTCTCTGGTGTTTATGAAACATTCTCCAGGATAGACCATATGTTGGGGCACAAAACAGGTCTTTATAAATTTAAAAACATTGAATTATTCAACACACTTTCTCTGATCACAATGGAATGAAGCTGGAAATCAATAACTACCAAAGAACAGAACTTTCAAAACTTTGTAGAGATTAAATAACACACTCTTAAACAATGAGTGGGTCAAAGAAGAAATTATTACAGAAATCAGTAGCTATCTGGAGATGAATGAAAACAAGAATATCCCATAATTTATAGGATACTGCAAACGTTGTGCTGAGAAGAAAATTTATTGCCCTAAATGCCTATATTAAAAAAGAAGAAAGAGCAAAAATTGAGTACTTAACAGCTCACCTGGAGGAACTTGAGAAAGAACAGCAAATTAACCCCAAAGCAAATAGAAGAAGAAAAATAACAAAGATTAAAGCAGAGTTAAATGAATGGGAGAACACAAGAACAATAGAAAAAATCAGTAAAACCAAAAGTTAGTTCTTCAAGAAAATCAATAAATTCAATGGGCCACTAGCAAGGCTGACAGAAAAAAAAAGAGAGAGAGGATGCAAATAAACAAAGTCAGAAATGAAAAGAGGGTCTTTACTGAAAAACTATACACCAACAAACTAGGCAACTTAGATGAAATGGACAAATTCCTGGAAGCACACAAAGAAGCAACACTGACTCAAGAAGAAATTAAAAGATCTCAACAAACCAATCACCAAGTAAAGAGATTCAGTGTGTCATCAAAAATCTTCCTACAAAGAAACTCCCAGGGCCAGATGGCTTCACAGGGGAATTTTACCAAACATTTGAAAAAGAGCTAACGCCAATCCTGCTCAAACATTTCCAAAAATTTGAGGAAAAAGGAGGACTACCTAACTCATTTTGAAGCTAACATCACTTTAATATGCAAGCCAGGTGAAGATGCCATAAGAAAAGAAAACTACAGACCAATCTTCCTAATGAACATAGGTGCAAAAATTCCCAACAAAATTTTAGCAAATTGAATCCAACAGCACATTAAAAGAATTATACACCACGACCAAGTGGAGTTTATATCAGGAATGCAAGAATGGTTCAACACAAGAAAAGCTAAGTTAACGCAATACAGCACATTAACAAATCAAAAGAGAAAAATCACATGATCATCTGGATTGATGCTGAAAAAGCATTCGACAAAATTCAACATCTTTTTCTGATAAAAACACTTCAAAAGGTAATAATCAAGGATAACTTCCTCAATATGATAAAGGGTATATACAAAAAACCCATAGCCAGCATCATACTCAATGGTGAGAAAATGAAAGCTTTCCCTCTAAGATCAGGAACAAGAAAAGGATGCCCTCTGTTACCACTATTATGTAACTTTATACTACATGTTCTAGCTAGAGCAATCAGGCAGGAAAAAGAAATAAAAGACATCCAAATTGGAAAGGAAGAAATAAAGCTTTCATTTTTGCAGATGACATGATACTATATTTGGAAAATCCTGAGAAATCTACAACAGTGTTACTTGAGCTAATAAACAAATTCAGCAAGATGGCAGATATTAACAGTACCAAAAATCAGTACTGTTTCTATACACAAGCAATGACCTAACCAAGGGGTCAATTAAGGAAAAAATTCCATTCAAAATAGCAAGTAAAAGGATCAGGTATCTAGGAAATGAACTTAACTAGGGATGTAAAGGACTTGTACACAGAGAACTACATAACACTGCTTAAAGAAATCAAAGAAGACCTAACTAGGTGGAAAGACATCCCATGCTCATGGATAGGAAGGTAAATGTAGTTAACTTGTCAAGTCTACCCAAATTGATCTATAGATTCAACACGATACCAGTCAAAATTCCAACAACCTATTTGAAGACTTGGAAAAGCTAGTTACCAAATTCATCTGGAAGGGAAAGAGAGCAATAGCTAAAAGAAAAAAAAAAAGAATGAAATGGGAGGATTAACACTCCCTGATTTTAAAACATGTTATAAAGCCACAGTGGTCAAAACAGTGGTGCTGGCACGAAGACGGAAGCATTAACCAATGGACTCGAATTGAGAGCACAGAAATAGACTGCCACATCTATGGTCAGATGATCTTTGGCAAGTCCCCCAAATCCACTGAACTGGGATAAAATAGAGTTTTCAATAAATGTGCATGGGAGAACTGGTTATCAATAGCCAGAAGAATGAAAGAGGACCATTACCTTACACCCTACACAAAAATTAACTCAAAGTGGTTCAAACACCTAAATATAAGATCCAGTCCCATAAAGCTCCTAGAAGAAAATGTAGGGAGACATCTTCAAGATCTAGTAATAGGAGTTAGCTTCCTAAACTTTATACTCAAAGCACAAACAACAAAAGAAAAAACAGATAAATGGGAACTCCTTAAAATCAAATGTTTTTGCACCTGAAAAGACTTTGTCAAAAAGGTAAAGAGGCAGCCAACTCAGTGGGAGAAAATATTTGGAAATCACACATTTGACAAAAGTTTGATATCCTGTATACATAGAGAAATCATAAAACTCAACAACAAAAGAACAACCCAATTATAAAATGTGCAAAACATATGAAGAGACATTTTTCTGAAGAGCAAATACTGATGGCTAAAAAGCACATGAGGAGATATTCATTTTCATTGGCTATAAAGGAACGCAGATCAAGACTACAATGAGATACAAACTCATACCTATTAGAATGGCTGCTATTAAACAAACAGGAAACTACAAATGTTGGAGAGGATGTGGAGAAATTGGGACACTTATGCACTGGTGGTGGGAATGTATAATGGTGCAGCCGTTGTGGAAGACAGTCTAGCGATTCCTCAGAAAACTAAATATCAAGTTGCCCTATGACCCAGCAATACCTCTACTTGGGATATACCCAGAAGAGCTGAAAGCAGTGAACCAAACAGACATTTGCAGACAGATGTTCATTGCAGCATTATTCACAATATCCCAAAGATGGAAACAATCCAAGTGCCCATCAACCGATGAGTGGATTAACAAAATGTGGTATATATATATGATGAAATATTCTGCAGCAGTAAGATGAAATGATTTCCTGAAGCATATGTCAAGATGGTTGAGCCTTGAGGACATAATGTTGAGTGGAATAAGCCAGACACAAAAGGATAGATACTGTATGATTGCACTTTTATGACCATGGAAAAGGTAAAATCAGAGGCTTATAATAGAGAATATAGGGGGCCTAGAGAAACACAGAAGCTTGAGATGGGTAAACCGTTAGCTGACAACCCACTAGTGAACTGCATTACTTCCATATGTGTATTGTATTGAGAATAGATGGAAGTAATGTGATTCACTAGTGGGTCTATAAGTAATATTCCCAAGACCCCTCAAGAGTAGGAGAAAGATCAAAGGTGATGGCGGAGTTATACAGAGAAGGTAGGATTTTAAAAATGAATATGCATGCTGAATCATTATATTGATATTTCTTTTCGTCTCCACTGCCTTAGAGTAGCTAGAAGTAAAAACCTAAAATTGTGCAATTGTAACCCATACCAAATGCTGAAATCTGTTCTACAACTAATTGTTGTGATGTGCTTTGAAATGTGTTGCTTTTTTGTGTATATGTTATTTTTCACAAAAAGAAGAAAAAAAGAAGTAGGAGTAAAACAGAGAAGATAGGATTTAACAAATGACCATGACTGCTGAATCATTATATTGATATTTCTTTTGGTCTCTAGTGTCTTGGGGCAGCTAAAAGAAAAAAAGAAAAACCATAGAACTATAACCCATACCAAACTTTAAAATCTGTTCTATAACTACTTGTTAAAATGTACTTGGAAATTTATTCCTTTTTTGCATAAATGATAAATGTTACATTTCACAGTTTAAAACAATGTTAAAAAATTTAAACCTTAAAAAATGAGCAAAATAGACATTTTTAGGTAAACGAAAACTGAAAGATTTGTTGCCAACAGACCTACACACGAGACATGCTATAGGAAACTTTAGGGTAAAGAGAAATGATACAAGTTGCAAACTTGGATCTGCAGGAGGGAATGGAGAGTAAGAAAAATGGTAAATACAAAAGACTATTTTACTCTTTATTTCTTTATATATGATTATTTAAAGAAAAATTATGTCTTCCAGGATTTATAATATGTTTAGAAATAATAGACATGACAGTCATAACATAAAGGATGGGCATGTGGAAATTTATATTAAATGAATGCAAAGCTTTTACAGTTTACATGAAGTAATATAATATTGAAATCAAGTAAACTCAATGAGTGAAAACTAAGTATGTACGTTTGACTCCCTAGAACAACCACTAAAAGAAAAATGCAAAGAGATATAGCTAAAGATCCAATAGATAAATTAAAAACATATTCAAATAATCAAAAGTTCAACAAAGGAAGCAGAGGAAGGATAAGAAACAGAAGGTTCCAATAGAAAAACAAATAGTAAATGGTAGGCATTAAACAAATGCAATCCAATAATTGCATTAAACATCCATGGACAAAACACTACTATTAAAAGATAGAGGTTGTCATAATAGACAAAAACAAAGCAAGCCCTAACTATATACTGTCTAAAGAGACATACTTGAAATATAAAGACACTGATATGTTGAAAGTAAATACATAGGAAAAAATACAGCATGCAAATAATAAGCACAAGAAAGCTGGAGTGGTTACATTAATATCAGAAAAGAAGAGCTGGGTGTAGGGAAAGAATGCCAGATAAAAAGAAATATTTTGAAATGATAGAAGTGATAATTTGTTAGGAAGGCATAATAATCATAAATGTGTATGTGCCTAGTAACAGAATTTCAGTATATGTGAAGTGAAAATTGAATTGAAGGGAGAAACTCCACAGTCATAATTCAAGTAAATACATAGGTGATCTGACAGTATCTTCCACATCGGTTTAATTGATATTTGAGAAGAAGACGCTAATAATTGCAGAATACACATTCTTTTAAGGGTAATGGTACAGTCAACAAGATCACCCATGTACTGGGCCATAAAACAAGTCACAATAAACTGAAAATATTGAAATCATACAGGGCGTGTTTTCTAACTATTGTACAGTTAAATGAGAAATCAATAACAATAAGATATCTTTTCTTTAAAAAAAGAAAATAGTTGGGAATTAAAACAATACATTTCTAAATAGATTATGGATGAAAGAAAAATGTCAAGGGAAATCATAAAATATTTCAGTCTAAGTAATAATAAAGTAAAACATACCGCACTGTGGAATAAAGTTAAAGCAGTGCTTTGAGGGAAATATGTAGCTTTAAACATTTATATTAGAAATATCTAATATCATTGACTTAGGATTCCATCCTAACAAATAGAAAAAGAAAAGGAAAGTAAACTCAATATAAGTAGGAGAATGAAATAATAAAAGAGAAGAAATCAATGGTATAGAAAACATTCTAAGAAAAGAAAAATTAAGAAAATCAAAATTTCATTATTAGGAAGAACTAATCCTTAGCTATATAAATCAAGAGATAAAAAAAAAAATCCAAATCACTAACATCAGGAATGAAAGTAAAGTTATTGCTAAATAGCCTACAAATATTCATAGGATAATAAGGAACTATTTTGAACAATTTATGCCCATAAATTATACAACTTAGATCAAATTTATAAATTCCTTGAAAATACAAGTTACCTAAATGGACACAAGGTGAAATAAAAAATCTAAACAGCTCAAATTCACTATCAAAATCATTCTTGCACCAGATAATCAAAAAGTATTGGCAAAGTTCCCTGAGGGAGGGGAGAAAGACTATGGAACTATTAAACCTTACCATCAGGGAATCAACTTTAGGGACACCCAAATCAATAGGCCATGCCCTCGATCATGAGGCTTACTCTTGTGAAGCTTATGTAGTAGCATAGAAGCTTAGACTTCCTATAGGCATGTCTGAGAGTTACTTCTGGAGGACCTCTGTTGTTGCTCAGATGTGACCTAAGTCTTTCTAAGCTCAACTCTGCAAATGAAATCATTGCCCTCCCCCCTACATGGGACATGACATCCAGGGGTGAAACTCTCTCTGGTGACGTGGGAGAGAACTCCCAGGGATAAATCCAGACCTGGCACCGTGTGATCAACAATTACATCCTGACCAAATGGGGGAAAAGAAGCATAACTAATAAAGTATCAGTGGTAGAGAAAGTTCAAATAGAGTCGAAAGGCTACTCTGGATGTTGCTCTTACACAAGCTTCAGGTAGACTTGCTACCTATCATAACCTGCCAACCCCCAACCAGGACCAT
>PVIY010062466.1:0-10855 GCA_004026745.1 Myrmecophaga tridactyla | reverse complement strand
AAATCTTGAATGCTAATAGAGTATTTTTTTTCTTTTGATAAATATTCATTGGGCACCTTTTTTCATGCCAGGCACCGTCCTGGGTGCTGAGGATATAAAAGCGAAAAAGACAGACAAGGATCTTTCTTTTATGGTGGGAAGAGACAGACAGAAAACAAGAAAGTGGATAGATAAATCACTGATCAATAAAGTGACTTCAGATACTAATAAGTGCTATGAAGAAAACAGAGTGATGGAATAGAGAGTGACAGCAGGGTATTAGAGGGAGGTAGTCAGGGAAAGCTTCCCAGAGGAGGTGATATTGGAGACTGAAAGGATGAAAGGTGTTTAGAAATACTCATGGAGGTGGCGCTGATTAATCAGCCTAGATCTATATTAAAATTGTATTCTGGAAGAAATAGATAACAATCCACATCAAGGTGGGGTGGTGGTGGGTGAATTGGGTGAGGTTTCTCTTACGCAAAATTCAAGCCATTTGGGTTATTGTGACTCACTGCTGGTTGCTGTATCACTCATTATGCTCCTTTTCTGAGGCTGCCCAGCTAATCCGAGCCGAGGAAGGAAGATTTCTCTTGATCTGCTCGTCCTGGACTCCTCCTCTGTGTTGATGCTGTTATCACTTTTGCAGTTAGAAAGTCCAAGTGTTCCCTGGTACCCCTGGGCTGGGGCTGGCGTGGGGGTGGGTGCTGCAGGGTTATTCATAGAAACCTGGAGGAGAAAGGCAGCCATCTCTGTCCCGTTCCGTAGTCATTTGAGAGGGATGATCCTCCAAGGGCCACAGAAGCAGACAGCCCAAACCTCTCCTTCTAGCACACTTGGGTTCCTTGTGATGGAAAGTAAAGCATCTTCCTTTTCTGCCCTCAGTGTTATGAAGATCATTCCCTGCATAACCCAGCAAAAAAGAAAAGCAATTTGACCCCACCCATCCACAAACAAGTCTTTTTAAAATTTAAATTGCATGTGCGGATGTATTTATTTTTAAAACAATACATTGGCAGGGTTCATAACTCAATGGATCAAGAGAAGATACAGTGAAGATTACCTGTTTCTGGCCTCTGAGGCAACCGATGATTATCAGTTTTGTGGGTTCCCTTGGGGGGAAGATATTCTTTACCCCTTTTTATTAAACAAATGACAGCATACTGCATCTATTGTTCTTGCTTTTTCTCACATGAGCGAGCTTGCTAATTATTTTTATGACTAAATAGTATTTCATTATTTGTAGTATAATTTACTTGACCAAGTCCCCTTTGCTGGCCATTTAGATTCTTTCAATCCTTTGTTTATAGCACATGATGCTGCAATGAACATCCATGTACATATGTCATTTCCTCCATATGTGAGTGGCCGCAGGTTCTAAGGATATGTGACTCCTATCACCAATTCTGCCAGTTTAAATCCAGTATCTATAGGTACCAGCTGTAGTATAGGCCACTGTTTCAGTTTCCTAGGCTGCTGAAGCAGATACCATGAAGTGGGTTGGCATTAAGCAATGACAATTTATTACTTTACAGTTCTCAGGCTGAGAAAAATGTCCAGATCAGGGCATCGTCAGGGCGATGCTTTCTTCCCATATCCTGGCTGCCAGTGATCCTTAACTCTTCTGCCACATGACAAGGCACACGGCGGCGTCTGCTGGCCTCCCTTTTATCTTCTGGGTTTTGTTGCTTTCAGCTCCTTACTTCCGTGGCTTTCTCCCTCTCTCCGTATTCATTTTGTTTATAAGGGATTCCAGTAAGAAGATTAGGTCTATCCTGAATGAGGTGGGTCACACATTAGCGGATGTAGCCTCGTCAAAAGGTCCTGCTGACAATGGGTCCACATCCACAGGAGCATAATATTCTGGGGTGCATGCAGCTTCAAACCATCACAGCCGCTCTAGGTAGCTTGTTCAGGAAACTGATTGGTAAATCCTGGCACACGGTACTTGAATAACTGAAAAATAAAAATTAAAGAAAGAAAGGCTTCCCTGCCATAATTTAGAGTTCTAGAGAGAATAATGGTGCCTCATCTCCAAGGTGTCAAGTAAATAAATAAATGCTGCACTGAACTAGATCTTTTCAGCTCCTACCCATCTATCTGCATCAGCTATGCTTCAAGAGTGAATGAAATAATCCTCCAATAAAAACTGCAGTGGATGTCCAATTCATTTAAAATGGACAATGTGGTGGTGTTTTGCAATTTGTTTTTATTTATTGTTAATTTAAAGCAAATCCCAGACACTATGTCATTTCATCCCTATATATTTCATTATACATCTCTAAAAAGCTTTGGTCTTATTCTTAAATAACCCATAATCTCACTATTATACCTTGCAAAATTATCGTAATTCCTTATAATAGCCTTCTGATACACAGTCCATATAACTAAATTTCCCTGGCTGACTCAAAAGTATCTTTTAGGGCAGGCCACGGTGGCTCAGCAGGTAAGAACGCTTGCCTGCTGTGCCCAAGGACCCAGGTTCGATTCCTGGTGCCTGCCCATGTTAAAAAAAAAAAGTATCTTTTAATTTTGTTTTGTTCAAATGGGTATCCAAACAAGTTTCTCAAATCATGTTTGGTTGGTCAGACTCTTGAAATCTAGAATAGCTTCATCCCTTCTTTTTTCCCCCCACTGTTGACTTATTGAAAGGCCAAGTCTGTTGTTCCATAGAAGAGCTCACATTGTGGATTTGGCTGTTTGCTTTCTTGTGATGTCATTTAGCTTGTTCCTCTATCCCTTCTGTGTCCTATGCTAATGGAGTTTAGCACTAAAGGCTTGGGTCCGCTCAGGTTCAGCTTTATTAGCAAGAGCACTTCATAAGTAGTGCTCCCAAATAATGCTTTTGAGTTGACAAGTTCCTTGAGAGATAGATGAGGGTAGCTCTCTTTCTTCTCTTGAGACTTACTTGAGAATGTTTCTATCAATCTTATTTTTATAAAACTGGCTTCCCGTTTTCTCTCCTTTATATAGTTCCTTTCCAGAATAGGAAATCAACTGATGAATAAAGCTTATGAATTAGAGAGGGAAAGACAAGAATCTGGTGCTTCTCTATCTTGGTCAGTAACTGCCCGATGGATCCTTTCACTCAGTTTTTTACAGGGCAGCATTGTCCAGTAGAACTTTCTGTAATGATGGAAAATTTCTCCATTTGCACTCTCCATTATGGAAGGTGTTAGCCACATGTGGCTAATGTGACTCAGGAACTGTATTTTTACTTTAATTTAAATTGAAATAGCCACATGTGACTGGTGGCTACCACATTAGACATGGGGCACAGAACTTTGCCACCTCCTTTAGGACCTATCTGCTTCTGTTCCCTTTTTTGGAAGTTATATTTAATATATTTGGTTAGTGAGGTTGGTTTCTGCAGAGCAGCTACTGAATTTGTTGGGCAGTTTAGGGGCCCTGAGCGAGTCAGTAGTTCCCCAAATCTACTCGGGCTTGACTCGGAGCAGATATTGGAACAGAGTCACTGACTGTGTTGCAAAGCTAAGCTCAGGCCTCGGTCCTGCCATCAGTGGGGAATGCAGCGAGGTGCTCCCTGTGTCAGAAGGTTAAGGAGCCTTTGAGTAAAGGGCAAATCCCTAATTGCCATTGGGGTATACAGGTAGCAGGCATGTTATTAATTAGTAGGCACATGAAAGTAGGCTTTTTCTGAAAAGAATTCCAGGTGTCAGTTTTTTCTTTTCAAACCGTGTGCCCAATGTAACTGATGTAAAGTTCTCCATACTGGCCAAACATTAAACACCTTCAGTGTTTATTGTATTGTATTGGGTGAAGGGATAGGTGCAAAGATGATTAAGACAGGTCTCCTACCCACAAGGACCTTGTGATCTAGTCATAGATTATAGTCTATTGAGTATCGATTATGTCTCAATATCTCTCATAATTCTCATTTGCTTCTCTCAGCAACTCTATATAAGGAGGACATTGCTAGCCCCATTTTAGAGATGAGGAAATTGAGGCCCATGGAGATTAAATTATTAGTTCGAAGTAGCACAGCAACTTAAAGGGTGGGGCCAGAATGCAAACCTGAGCCCCAGCCTCTGTTACATCTCTCCTAGATTATAGGCTCCAAACTGGTCCTTTTACCTGAGCTTCACACCTGCCCTCTCTCAGCAACCAGAGTGGTTCCTTTAAGTCATAACTCAGATCTGTCAGGTCATGTTCCTTTGCTCCATGCCTAGTAACGGTGCATTCTCTCTCACCTAGAGTTGAAAGCAAAATCTGTGCATGGTCCTGTAAGACCCTCGTCTCTCTACCTCGCTCACTTGCTGAAGCCACACTGACCTCCTCCCATTTCATGGCCTTTGTGCTAGCAGTTCCCTCTTTAAAGAATATGCTTCGTCCAGGTATCTGATTGGCTCACTCTATCACCTCATGTGAGTCTTGAAATAAATGTCACTTTCTCAATGAGACTTAATCTGATCATTTGTTCTCCATGCCCTTACCCCATTTTATTTTGTCCCTTTTCACTTTCTAATGTATTTTATAATTTGTTTCTTTATTGTTAATTGTCTGCCACCACCCACCCTTTCCTCCCCTCCAAAAATGTAAGTTCTATGAGGCCAGGGATTTTTCCCCCTTTTTGGTCACTGCCATTTCCAAACACCTGGCACGGTCTCTGTTTTATAGTGGGTATTAGTAGATGTTTGTTGACTGAAGGTAAGTGAAACTCGGGTGTGTCCGATTTCAAAGCCACTGGGTCACACTTGCTTATATTTTCACATACTTACTTGTCTATACCTCTTGAGTTGTCTTGGATACTTTAAAATCTATGACCATGTAGAATAATATAGGAAAATTGAAGTAACCCATGAACCTAACTTCCTTTAGTTTTAAGGTAACTCTTGGCTGGTAATAATGAAGCTGTCATCCGTGGCTTCCGATAGGATCAGACATGAACTGGAAGTGTGGAGAACAAGTTTCCACGTGTGAAGATCCTGCCCCAGCTTGAAGGGCAGCTGTTTTTGCCTTTGCCACTTACAAAAGCAGAAATACTGGGTTATTGCTAGCTTTGTTGAAGACTAAGATTTGAGAGGGGAACCTAGGAACATAGTACCTTAGCCAGTATATGTAGTGAGGAAGTGTTTTGAGTTTGCTGGAGCTGCCATAACAAAATACCACAAACTGGATGGCTTAAAACAGCAGCAATTTATTGTCTCCCAGTTTGGAGTCTAGAACTCTGAATCAAGGTGTCAGCAGCGCCATATGTCTCTGAAGTCTGTAGATTCTGGAGATGGCTGACAATCCAAGGATGTTCCTTGGTCTGTGGCCTAACTCAGTCTCTGCCTCTATCACTGGTCTGTCTGTTTTCTATCTCTGTCTCTCTCCTACGTCCAAATTTCCTCTCCGTATAAGGACACCAGTCATACTGGGTTTATGCTCACCCCAATCCAGTTTGGCTTCATCTTAACTAATAACATCTTCAGTGATCAGAGGACTAGGGGTTGGGCCTAGAATGTCTTGATGGGGCCACAGTTCAATCCACAACAGTAAAAAAGCATGTGGTTTTAGGACTAGGCTACATGTTCTGCCATCCTGCTTCTCAAAAAGAATTTAATAGAGATCTTATTTCTCTCTTTGGAAAAAAAAAATAGGTTACTCTTGGTGAGAATTTGACTTCAAGTTGTCCAGAGGTTATCTACGAAATTAAAGAAGAAACACCCGTTTTCTACAAACTTGTTCCTGATCCAGTGAAGAATATCTACATCTATCTAACAGCTGGGAAAGAGGTAGGTAGAAATGCTAGTTATTGCTCCTGACTTATGAATAAAAATTGTTTAATTGATGTCATTTTCTGAAAGCGGAGCTTTTACTTTGATCTACCGAGTTGAAACACTGCCGCAGGCTTTGAGGAGACCCGCGGTGGTTCCCGGGCCTGGAATTAAAAACCTTACTGTCAGTAAGTAAGCAAGAAATATTACCTATTTAGACAATTTTATTATTGGCTATATTTCGAGGGCCTAGATTTTCAGAGATGGGTGTGCTTGCAAATGGGTGCATAATCAGTAGGGTGACTGAATTTACACATTTATTGTGTGGGCACTGAACGGTGAGATGCATTTATGAATATACTCAATGGGACTGGGTCTGGAATTTGGGGTTAATATCAGGCCACAGTCTCATACACATTCATGAACCAGGAAATATATGCCACAGGCCCCCTTCCCCTTTCTCAATTTATCTGGCTGTTTTAGTCTTTCTTCCTGCTTTTGCTTATCGAGATAAAAATAATACCCTTTTACATTTTCTTCATCTTTACAATGTGCTTTCCTTAAGGGAAAGGGGAAGGAAACTAATTTTTATTGAATCCCTACTGGCTATTTACTAGTCGATGTTTTAAGAAAGGTCTCTCTAGAGTTATGTACACATACATATATGAGTTGAAAACGATGTAAATGAAATATGCTAATTTAATACGATAAAGGGAGACTTGTTTTGTATCTGGAGGATCTAAAACTTGGACAGCTTAAACAACTTGCTTAAAGGTGTGTATAGCTTAGGCCTGCTGAGGGCAGACCTTAAGTTTTATCCTGATCCTAAAGCCTCTGCTAATGGGATCAAGCCCCAGATTTGTGGAAACTGAACAGGCCGTTCTGGCACAGTCGTCTTGATTCATGACCATTTGGACCGACAAAAATGAAAGGAAGATAAATGGCACTTATTTAATTATATAATGGATGCACTAGACAACTCGGCCCACCCCAGTTTTCCATTCTTTCCTCACAATCATTCCAAGGAGAATGGTGATGACATCAATCGACTTTATGTGCTTTCAGAGGCACAGGGTAGGTATGCCAGCATTTTGTGGTTTTTGATATTCCTAAAATGGGCCATATTCTGTCTTTTTCCCTTTTCCTTCATAACAAAATGGCCACATTGAGGTGACCACATCTGAACGGCACATCTTTGTAACCCAGTTCCTCATCGTATAGCATCTTCTTGGCCAGTTTGCTTCACTATTCAAACACTTTTTATCGTGTGTCTTCCCCGGAGATTCCATATTTGAAAGATTTTTGTCTACCCAACAAAACTGCATATATTAAGTAACAATTTCCATTCCCAGGCTTTATTTATCAAAGGCATTTCAAAACTGCCAGTCAGAGTACTAACTGTGCTACCACACGTTGCTGATAAAATTCCAGCCAAAAGCAAAGAAACTTGAAGCCTTGCTTAATCTGTGCGTGTTTTCCATTTGGCTTTATAAAGTATTGTAAATAGTTCCTAAGTCCCCATTGCAGCCTTCAACCCGCAAACTACAGGACCCCAGGCTGGGAACCACCGAGAGAGGCACCAACAATTGGCAGGTCCTCACTTTCTAGAAGGTAAAGACTTCTGGATTCTGACCATTCAGAGCCCAAAGTCCTGGGGAGAGTTATAAACTGGCCATCCAAACTGGTTATTCCTGCGTTCTTCATTTAGAATTAATTAACTGCTAGAGATCCTATTAGAAAGACTGGTAGTGCCTGGATTCATAGCCAATGTAACCCCCAGAGAGGCAAAATCTAAGGACTTTCAGAGAGATGGTAATAATCAAACTAAAGGCTGGTGCCTCTATGGAATGGTGGACTTTGTGGCCATGAAAAAGGAGATATGGTGTTGAGTGCAGGAGTCACTGTGATATGGTATTAAATGAGAGAAGCAGGTCCGATGAAGGGTTTATAGTGTTTCCTCTTTTACATAAAATTGTGTGCGTGTGTTCAAGTACATTGAGTTGTAGTTCCCAAAGAATATTCCAGAGGCTCATATTCTATTAGAAGTTCCGAGCAGCAGTGGTCTGAGGACTGGATATCACTTACTGCCCCCTCCTGCAGATTCGTAGAGCTCAGCTGCAGGCCTGAGGCTCTCAGAAGCCCTGTGCTAAGGAAACCTATTTAGCTCTTTCAGTCTAAGGTTTCACATGCTTACTGGACCATGGAACCCTTTTTCATATAATTGCAATTACTAATATTTATTGAGCACTTAGTATGTTTCAGGCGTTGCTCATAATAACCCCGTGACTCAGCAGCATCGTCACCATTTTCCAGATAAGGAAACGAGTTTGGACAGATTGCATGACACTTATTAGCATCCCCCAGGATTAAAAAGGTGCTTTATGAGCTATAAGGGAATATCCACCTTCCGGTTAGTCCTGCCTGGTTCAGGGCTCCTTGTGTGGCATCACGGACTGTGCAATGGAGGGATGCGGTTTGCAGTTATCTGCCGTGAAGTCAATTTAGAATTGAAGGACACTTCTCAAGACACACCCCGTTTTCCTCGCAGACCCCTTCCAGCATTGTCTGTCTCCCTAACTTGTTGAGGAAATCACCCCACTTTCTGGCGTATACAGCTTCCTGGCATGATGCTTTGCCCAGGTTTCCTGCCCACCTGGTGGGGATCGCTGCTGGTGGGACATGCGCCGTGTGCCGCGGGGGCGCCTGCCTCCCCCGCCCTGCTCAGGGCCCACCCCGCCTGTGCCCACTCAGGAGCACCTGTCCCCTCACACCTGGGCCAGGCAACTCTCGGGGCAGGAAAGTAATTTGAATTCCCCCCTGCCCCCCACCCCCACAAACACCCGTGTCTCCTATTTTTAGCTCCTGTGGAACGGGTGTGAACAAGTGAGCCAGAGCTCAGAGGTGATGCAGCCAAGCCTGCGAGGGCTTGGGAGGCCGCCCCGTGCGTCTCTTTCCTTACTCATGCCAGCTTCATGCACTCCTGGCCCGAGGCTCTCTTTATCCCTTGGTGCCTCTGACTACACACAGTCCCTGTATCAAAGCCAGGTGACCTGATTCCATGATCCCCATGGAAATCCTTATTGGCAGATGAGAAACTTTGAGAGCACATCAGACCCACCTGAGGGAGCTTTAAAAATATGCAGATTCCTGGGCCCAGCTCACTAAAGAGTGTCTCTGTGGCAGGGGGTCTCGGAATATGTATTTGAGGCTCCCCAGGTGGTCCTGACACAGCCACTTCCTAGCCTGGACCTCGAGAGCCGCTGCCCCAGTGTCATGATGGGGACATTAAGAGTTAGAGGTGACAGGGTGATGCAATGGTGGCTCAGTGGCAGAAGTTTTGCCTGCCATGCCAGAGACCCGGGTTCGATTCCCAAAGCCTGCCCGTGCAAAAAAAAAAAAGCGTTGATGATAAACACTCTTTGCAGCCTTGCATCAGAAAAGGTGTTGTGGTTTTTTTCCGGCGTTGCTTGTAATTCCTTCTCAACACCGTCATCTTTATTTTTAGGTTCGGAGAATTCGTGTTGCAAACTGCCATAAACATAAATCCTGTGCAGAGTGTTTGATGGCGAGAGACCCTCACTGCGGCTGGTGCCATCCGCTGCAAAGGTATTTCCTGAGTTCTTTCTCATCAGCTCACTTTTCCGAAAAAGTAGCATGCAGTAAGTAGCACACTTGTTGCCCTACTTGACGGCACATCCCGGCGACCTAGGGGAACCAAGCTTTTTGCCGACTAAAACAAGCTCGTGCAATCCTCACTAATCCTCAGAGGCATGCACAGTGTGACAGTTCCACGCAAGCACTTGTCCTGGGCCACCCAGAGTGACCTATTGGGGGCAGGGTGAGTTTGCAAAATAAAGGAGGTAGGCTGCAGTGGTCAGTTTTGCTTTTGACTTTCTGCAGAGTTCTCTAAGATTCAAGAGAGAGGGAGAGGCAAAATGTGTTCCCTCAGAGAAGATAAAAGACTGGGAATGTTTGAAAATTTTCAAATGGCTCCGGGTGGTGTCCTGTGTCCTGTAACACAGCAGAAGCCTCTTTGCTGCGGTGGCGCCGCCTGCTGCGGGGAGCACTGCGGGCCGGGAGTGCAGGTGCGGGCTGCCCAGCCTGGCCTTGCGTTGCTATGTTCACGACCCATCTAGGCTCAGGGGCGACTTGTCACAGCTTCCTCTCCGCCGCAGTTCCCAGCGTCGCCGGGACCAGGCCGGTTGGATTCGCTGTTGCCATGGCAACCCAGTACCGGGGCTCTTGCTACAGAAGTGAGGAGGAGAGAGCCTTTGCAGCTCAAGCAAGAAAGGGGGGAAAACACACCCGTGCCTGTCAGGGTAGTGCTTTCAGTTCTGAAAGGTGAGAGAGGATGAGAGAGCAGAGCAGGTGCAGGGACGCTGAAGGCAGAACAAGGGGCACTTTGGGGATAGAGAAGAGACGTAGGAAGAGAATCTGGGAGCTTATTGGGGGAAGGGGAAGGGAAGCAAGTGAAAAGAGGGGAGAGGGGGAAATACAATCTAAGCAGGAGGTTCAGGCAACAAACTGAGAATATGGGGATGGAATTAAAAGTTCATCGAGGAAGTAAAAAATCCAAGAGGCAGCAAGACTCATAATTGCCCTTGCCTTTTGCTACACTTCCTTACAGGGCTGTTTTCATGAGAGTCACTGGCAGACAAAGGAAGCAGGGCCAGGAAATTCTCATGAATAATTGTCATTGGTAGGAACGTTTTCTTCTTGTCGCTTGCCCAAGACTAGAATTTGAGGAATTAACTAATCATAAAAAGCATGTTGTCATTCCAAACCCACCAGGCAGTGGCAGATCCATCCCATTTTTGTAGGTTCCCCTTCTATATTTGCAGAGCTACATGCAGGAGTTAATTCAGTGACAGTGTTATCAGTGGTGATGTGGGGATGATGGTGGGGGTGGTAACCATGACGACGGTGGTGGAGATAACAGTGGTAGTGGTGGTTGTGGTGATGGACATAATGGTAGTGATGGTGGTGGTGATGATGGTGGTGATGTGATGATGGTGGTGTTGGTGATGATGGTGGTGGTAATAATGGTGGTGATATGATGATGGTGGTGTTGGTGATGATGGTGGTGTTGGTGATGATGGTGGTGATGTGATGATGGTGGTGATGTGATGATGGTGGTGTTGGTGATGATGGTGGTG
>PVIY010062465.1:0-10854 GCA_004026745.1 Myrmecophaga tridactyla | reverse complement strand
GGGAAGGGGAGGGGAGGCCCGGACCCAGACTCAGATAAGGCGTCTGATCCCTGGATCCCTAACTCCAGACCCAGACTCTAAATCTCCACCCCACATTCTAGTCCCTGCACCTCAGGCTCCAAACCCCAGACCTGGATCCCGGACCCAGACCTTAGCCCCAGGTATTCTACCCTTCCAGTGTAGGGGACCCCCTTGTACAGAGGGGACAAACTGGGGCCCCTGGCGAGGGGGCGTCCATGCATTGGGGACCCAGCAGGTAGATGGGGCCTCGGCTGGGCCAGGGCTCTCTGGGCATCGTGGGCAGAGCTGTGAACCCCCCAAACCACTAAGCACAACCAAAGCACGTCCAAGGGCAGCAGTGACCAAATGTCAAAAAGCTGAGGGATGGGAAGCCAGGAGGGCCCACAACAGGGTCCTTTCATCTGGGGATGCAGCCTGGGGGGTGCAGCCTGGGAGAGGGGATGCAAAAAAAATTTTTTTAATTCTGAAAGTAATATATGAAAAATATTAGCACACTAATATAAGGTATTAATACTAGGGTGCTATATGGAAACTGAGTATTTTATGGATAGCTGTAGACCTACAACTTCTGTAATTAAAACGAGAGAGAAAAATAAAAGAAAACTTGGGAAAGATCGGAAATTATAGGAAAATAAAAATTAATGTCATCTGTCATCTACCATCAAAATTTTACCAGTATTAGCACTTTGGCATATTTCTTTGTTGTCTTTGTTTTATACAAAGAATAGACCCATCTTATAGAGTTGGAACCTTCATGAATATATGTAATTTGATAAGAGGATATCACCCTTTTGGGACAGGAGTGCTGAAAAAGGACAAACAGAAATGAAAACTTTTTTTTTTTCATCCGAATAAAATCAGGTTCAGAGATAGTACTAGCTCCTGGACAAAGAAAGGAAATCCTCGTTCATCAGTTTTGAGAATCCTTATGCATTCATGTGCATTCACAGACTAGAGTTCTTTTAGTTAGCTCTAATGTTCGTTAATGAAGGGGCTCCCCGGAATGTGCCACCTGGACCTTTTTTTTTTTGTATGGTGTATGGCAGGGTCATTCATTATTTTTCCATGTGAGTATCCTATTATTGCAGCACCATTTGTTTTTGTTTTGGGGGAGGTGCATGGACTAGGAATCGAACCCGGATCTCCTGCATGGTAGGTGAGAAGTTTACCACTGAACTACCCTTGCAACCCACCCCCACCCAGAATTTTAAGCCTCCTGGCTCAACATATGCCACACTGAGCAAACATATGCCACATTACACCTTCCCTGTCTATCAGCTATGGGGAGCTCTTTAGGTAGAGAAAAGAGTTTAGCTGTTGGGGAGACCTGTCCAATTATCAAACATGAATTTTTGGCAGAAAATCTTTCGGAGGCCCCTTCAATGAGGGACTCAAAAAAGTATATTTTAAAACTCGTAACTTCATTTTGCTATTTCCAATATAATTCTACCATTGTCCCCCTTGACAAATTATGGCCTGCCCATGGGCCAAATACGGCCCTCCACCTGTGGTTGTAAATAAAGTTTTATTGGTACACAGCCACAGCCATTTATTTGCATGTACCTCTGGCTGCTTCCATACCATAGAGCAGCAGAGTCCAGTAATTGCAACAGAGAAACACAGAGCCTGCAGCGCAGAAAATACTTGCTGTCTGGTCCTTTATGGAAAAAGTTTGCAGACCCCTGCTCTATCATACGCCTAATTAAATCCTTAGTTTCTCATTCAAACTATAATTTAATAGATAAGCCATAGAAGTCCCTGAAGATCTTGATTATAACCTGTTTCATTTCTTATTTTCTTAATCTGTTAACATAAAATATAAATACCACAATATTCGTATCAACAGTGCCTATCATAGGGGGAAACTAAGATTCAAGATGACAATCACTAAAGTGGTAAGAGCTAGTTCCTCGCCCGTTGCTTGGTTCGGGGATGATGGGCAAACAAACCTTGCCAATGTGATGACAGTCTGCCAGGGCGGGAAATTCAGGAAGGGGTTCCGTGGCATGAGAAGGAGGAGGGGATCTAAGGGTTAGAGCGGAGGGATGGAAGGAGTCTGGGTCTGCGTGACTCGGCTGAAATGCCCTGATCGTACCGTACCTGCAAGCCGAACTAGCCTGGGGCTTTCTGTTCTATGAGCTAATAAACGTCTTTATAGTTTTGAGCAAGTTAAGTCTGATTCCCTGTTACTCGTGGCCAAAGGCACGTAATTCATGCACCTGCCCCAGGTGAACACCTCCCACTGATGACAAAGAAGTGGCTTTGTTCTTGCATCTTTGTAATAATCCCAGACACTGTGTGCTTATTTACATAAATAGTCATTGTTTCAGTTAGATACCTTTTACCACACAGCAACCGCCTTGAGACATAGATGTGTCACCTGGCGGGGGGGAAGGTGGGACATTTCTGGGGTTGTCTGTCAGCTTCCTAAGGATGCTGAAACAAATTGTCACCAAGTTAGGGGCTTAAAACAGCACAAATTTATTATGTTACGTTCTGGAGATCAGAAGTGGGCAAGGACCTCGCTGGGCTACAATCAAGCTGTCAAAAGGACATCCCTTCCTTCTGGGGGTCCTGGAAGAGAATGCCCTTTGCATTTTCCAGCTTCTAGAAGCCACCCGCATTTCTTGGCTTGTGGCCACCGATCACTTTCCAATCTCTGCCCCCATCGTCATGTCCCCTTCTCTGATGCTGACGTTGGAGTCTTTCTCTGAAAAGGACATTTCTGATGACATTGAGCCCCCACCCCCCAGATAATCCAGGAGAATCCCCCATCTCAAGGCCCTTCACTTAATCCCGTCTGCAAAGTTCCTTTTGCCACGGGAGAGGACTGTCACAGGTTCCAGGATTAGGACATGGCATCTTTAGGAGCCGTTATTCTCCAACCAGGGGGTGAATGAAGCATTCTGTACCTTAACAGAAGTTTCCTTTTCAGAAGCATGCAAGTCATTATCTGTAGATTTCACCTCAAAAAAAAAAATGTAAGCAAATATCAAACTCAGGTGACCAATATGCTGGTGGTTTGCACACTGGCTTATTTGGGAGGAGGTAGACTGATGCTTGCAACCCAGAAATGATTGAAAAATAAAATGAACACATGGCCAATACACGCATGAAATGATACTTAAATCACTGGTTATCAGGGAAAGGGAAATCAAAACCACAATGAGATACCACCTCACACCCCCTCGGACGGCCATTACTTAAAACAAAACAAACAAACAAAAAAACACAAAAACAAATGCTGGCAAGGATGCAGAGAAATAAGGACTTTTCTATGTTGCTCGTGGGACTTTGAAATGGTGCAGCTGCTGTGGAAATCAATGAGGCAGTTGCTCAGGAAATTGAACACTGGATTAATGAGTGACCTGGCAATTCCACTCCTAGGGTATATATGAAAAAAAAAAAAAAAAAACAAAAGCAGGGACCCGGATAGATATTTGTCCACTGATGCTCATCGCAGTGTTATTCCCAAGAGCCAAGAGATGGAAGCCACCCAAGGGTCCATCAACAGGTGACGGAAAAACATGCCCACAACGGAATATTATTCAGCTGTAATACTGGATGTTGTGATACATATGACAACATGAATGAGGCTTGAAGACATCATGTTGAGTGCAATAAGCCAGACACAAAAGGACAGATAAAGTATAATCATGCATATATAAAATACCCAGAAGTAACAGATTTCCTAGAGGCAGATAGAAGATTCCAGATTACCAAGGGAACAGGGGGTGGGGCAGGTGGGAGAGAAGGAGCTGTTGCTTAAATGGGTGCACAGTTTCCATTTGAAATGATGCAAAAGTTGTGGTGACGGATGATGGTGGCAGTAGTGGCACAATATTATAATTAATACAACTAAAGTACACTTGAGAGTGACGAAAATTGAAATTTTGAGTGGTACAGATATTACTACCATAAAAAGTAAAAAAAAATAAATAAGTAAAATAAGCTGGCATGATGAACAGACCAAAGGTTGGAGATAAGATAGGGGTACTAAAATGGCCACGATGGAATGTAGATGTTCAGTCTGGCATGTACACTCAAATTATTTAGAGTGTGCCGTACGTTTGAAATTTTTCATAATAAGCTGTCAAGGGGCGGGGAAACTAGACTTCTTGCTTTTCATCATCCTGTGGGTTGGCTGGGCAGTTCTGCTGCTGGTCTAACTGGGACTAAGCTATGCAGCCATGGGTACTTGGGGCGGGCAGCGGGGCCGGGTGGCCTGAGATGGCTCCATTCCTGTACTGGGCAGGTAGTGCTGGCTGCCGGCTGGCTGGGAGCTTCCTGCCTCCATGGTATGTCGGGGTAAAGGCAGACCCTGCAAGACTTCTTGGAGTCTCTTGGGGCCTGGACTCCAGAACACGCCTGACCTTCTTTCCAGCACATTCCATTGGTCAAAGTAAGTCCAAACCGTGCCTGAACTCAGGGGGTGGAGAGAGTGATGCCCTTTCGTCAAAGTCCCACTGCAAATGGGAATGCGTATAGGGCAGGAGGGCTCTGTGGGCACTGTGCAATCCCACCCCAAGCCCTTGGGGCTCACTGTTTAAATTGTGGAGTTCTGGGGTGCTGGTGGTGCCCTGATTCCCGGCGCTTCCTGCTCATCCAGTGGCGCAAACGATACCCCCAAGAGTCTGCAAAGTTTTCATGAAGCTGTTGATTCGGGCAAGAGCTCCCATGGTATTGAGATGGTTGGGTGACCTGCTGAAGGGACCAGGTGACCATACTGCTGAACTGCCCTCACATGCCATAGCATCGCACTCAGGACTTGTCATGCAGCTGGCATCCTTAAGACAGGCTCACGGACAGACACCTGGGGGCCCTTGGGGGCTCCAAGGCCCCCAGCCCCTGACTAGAGGGCTGGTTTACTGTGGAGATGGCAGGGCAGAGCCAAGACGATCACGATGGGAGAAAGAGAAAACGAGGTCCATGCTTTGCGCCACGCACAAAACCAATTTCAGGAGGACGGTAGAGCTCGACAGGCAAGGTAAAACAATTCAGCGTTAGAAGATGATATAGGATAATAGTTTTATAACCTGGGGGTGAAGGGATTCTGGAAGAGGATGCATAAAGCCCTAACAGTAAAGGGAAAGAATGATCCTAGAATTAAGAATATTAGAGTATGAGAATTCTAATCTAAAATTAGAATTAAGAACTTATTAATTAACTAAGAACTAATTAATTAATAACTAATTAATATTCTAATTCTAATATTAGAATTTAGGACTGCCTAAAAGACCAGCCTCTCCAGAACATCAACTAGTTCCATCCCCCTATCTCATATTATCGACAGCCCTTTCCAACGTGAAAAAGTTTGAATGGATATAGCCAAAACACCCCTAAAGAGTGGGAGAAAGATCAAAGTTGATAGTGTTATACAGAGAATGTCAGGTTTAGCAAACGAATATGATTGCAGGATCATTATATCAATATTTCTTTTAGTCTCCAGGATCTCAGAGCAGCTAGAAGTAAAAACCTAAAATTGTAGAATTGTAACCCAAACCAAACTCTGAAATATGTTCACAATTAATTGTGATGTGCTTTGAAATGTATTGCTTTTTTTTTGGTAAATATGTTATAATTCACAAAGGAGAAAAATAAAGTCATTGTGGTGATTAAAAAAAAATAAAAGACCGGATCCAGGAGGCTAGCACCACCCTGCATTCAGTTGTCAAAGCAATTTGATTTACTTTGAATTGTCTTTTTAATTCTGTTGAAATTTGCAGTCATTCGAACTGTAAAAGTAATGCTTATCTTTTGTAACAATGCAAACAATGAAGAAGTATCTAAAATGTACCCTTCTCCACCTCTCCTTGTTCAATGGTCCTGATGCGTTCACTATAAACAATTTGGTAGTGATAAAAAAGAAAAAAAAAAAGAACTGGCCAAAAGATACTGGTAATATTTGTAACCCACGTAACTGATAAAAAAGGCTCAAATCCAGAATATGTAAAGAATTTTTTATATCAATAAGGAAAGGTTAGGGAGCAAGTTTGAAATAGGGCAACACTTGATAGGATCATTCACGAAAGAGGAAATCCAAATGACCAATGTATGTATGAAAGGGGGTTCGAACTTATTAGTAAATAGAGAAATGGAAATGAAAACTGCAATGAGATATCACGACAGACCCAACAGGTTGGGAACAAAATTTCTGGTCTGCTAATAACAAGTGTTGGCAAGGATATAAGGCAGTGGAGGCTATCAGATCCTCACAGTGGGAATGTAAACCGGTGCAACGACTTTGAAAAAGACTTTGGCATGACCAAGTGAGTTTGAAGATAACCAAGTGCCATGACCTGGTAATTCCACACATGCCCACATACGTGTACAGAGACATGTGAACAAGAGTATTCATAGCAGCATTTTAAAAAAATAAGAGCCCAAGACTTGGAAAACTCAGGTCAAGTGGGTAAATAACCTAATGGCATTTTGATCACACAGCGATGAAAATGAATGAACTCAATTACATGGTTTTAATTTCCTGGGCTGCTTAAAGCAGATATCATGACATGGCTTAGCTTAAACGATGGGAATTTATCAGCTTATGGTTTAAAGATGAGAAAATGTCCAAAACAAGGCATCATCATGGCAGTGTTTTCTTCCCAAAACAGCCTGCAGTGATCCTTGGCTCCTCTGCCTTGTGGACAGGTATGTGGCAGTATCTTCTCGCCTCTCCCTTCTCTTCTGGGTTCCATTAATGTCAACTTCTTTTTCTGTGGCTTTCTATGTCCTTTTCTGAATTTCATTCTCTTATAAAGGACTTAGTAAGTGGATAAAGTCCCATCCTGAATGAGCTGGGTCACACCTTAACTGAATATCCTCATCAAAAGATCCTACTTGGGCAGGCCACGGTGGCTCAGCAGGTAAGAACGCTTGCCTGCCATGCCAGAGGACCCGGGTTCCATTCCCGGTGCCTGCCCATAGGGGAAAAAAAAGATCCTACTTACTGCGATTACATACCTGCAGGAACAGATTAAATTTAAGAACGTATTTTTTAGGGGGTACATACAGCCCCAAACCACCACATACATGGAATAACATGACAGATATTAATAAAATGAAAGCAGATACAAAAGAATAAAAACAGTATAATTCTATGTATGTAAAGTCTTAAAAGAGAACCTAAATTTATTTAGGCTCATACTTATGTGGGCAAAGTGCAAACGAAGCCAGAAAGTACTGATCCTCGAACTCAAGTTAACTGGTTATGTCTGGGGAAGACAAAGATGGGCTTTCTGACAGATTTCACAGTTAAGGTGGGGTCGGGCTTCTTGGGTCCTGGCAGAGAGGTACATGTGTTGGTTTTATGACAACATGTTAAATTACCCATTTGTGTTGTATAAGCTTTTCTGAACATGGGTTACATTTCACGATAAAACAGTTTTCACACACACAAAAAAAACTGTAAAACCACAGCCAGATTAGAGCACATTTCGGCCGCAAAACCACATGCACAATTTATTTTATATTCTCTAAAATAGCAGCTCATTGAAAGTTGGTGCTTTTATTAAGGCAAATATAGGGCATTCAGAAAGTTTTAACCATTTCAGCTGTGATGCCAAAGTGTGAGCCTTTGCTGGGATTAAAATATTCCATGCTTGGACCCACAATTTTGCCTCCTGCCAAAACCATCCTATTCATTGCCACAGAGATGAAATGCAATGTTGAAAAAAAAAATCCCTGAAACATATTTCCTTTAGCAATAGAGAAAATATTTTACGTGTGAAAAATAAAAGTTAATTAAATATGCCATCTCCTTTATCCTGTTTTATACTAAAAATGTTTGTCAAAAGCGCCGAATTTTGCAAACACTTTAAATGTGCAAAACATTTAACAAGATACCTTCTGTTAAGGGAACTGACTGCTAGCCTCTTTGCTTTAAAATATCAGCGCCTTGTGGGAGAGGGATGACTCTCTTTCATCCCCTGCTTTTTATCACCATAAATACGATTACTTTTGTCAGCGAAGTCAGGATGAAACCACAAAACCAGTGAATCAGTAACCATCCTATTTCAGCTTACCCATTTTTAGACTTTTAGGTGGTCGAGGGAGCCACAACCACTTTTGCAAGATCTTTACTTTTGGGTGTCACTGTTTAAAGGAAGCGTTTTATTATAGTTATACCCTCAAAGGAAAGGCTTGCATCAGCCTGATGATGTTTTTTTACAAAGAGAACCCATTTAGGCAATCGAGACCCAAATCAAGGATTAGAACAATCACCAGCATCCCCAGAAGCCTGCCCCGGGTCCCCTCAACTGTGAGCCCACCCCCACCCCCCAAGTAACCCGTCATCTCACTTCTATCACCGTGAACAGGTTTTGCCCGATTGGAACTTTTTACAAATGGAATCATTCAGCCGGGTTCTTTTGTGACACACCATCTATGGGACCCCCAGTGACAATTCATCAGTCTCATGCTCCATTGTAGAACCATCCCACGACTGAGCTGTCCATTCTACCATCGATGGATATGTCCATTATTTCTAGCGGAGGGCTATGAGAAATAAAGCTGGCCACAAGCATTCTCTTGCATGTCTTTTGTGGAATTTATGTGCACATTTCTATTGAGTATGGACCTGGGATATAGAGGCATGAATGCAGCTTTAGTGGATAATGCCCAGCTGTTTTCCAGCGTGAAGACCTTTCTATTTTAAACCATCTCACATTTCCGTGACTGCTAGGGAAGAGACTAACTCATTTAATCTAAAAAGCAGTTCATGTTACAATTCAAATTAAAAAACAAAATTTCATGTAGAAGTCATCTTTTCCAGAAACAAAATAATCTTAAAGACTTCTTCCCTTGACATGAATCTTCCTACCTCATGTAATACATTTGCCAGATCACAGTTCTTTACCAGACCCCAAAGGATTCCATCTCGATGGCACCTTCTAGCTGAAATTCCAGAATTGACAAAACGTATACAGTGGTAGAAATTAGAAAGATGGTTGTTGGAAGGGGAGGGAACTTTCTCAAATGCTCTGGATTTTGATGGGGTAAGGGCGCTGTCAGGGCAAGCATTTGTCAAAACTTGTCAAACTGGGCACTTAGAGCTATGCATTCCCCTGCAAGCAAATTCACCTTAATAAAAAACATCCAGTTCTGCTCATCTATCTTTATTTGGGAAAGTTGAGCCACCCCAGCGGTGACAAGGGAAGATGGCAGAAGGTACTTCAGTCTTTCTGGCCCACCTCATGGACCGATTTTTTTTTCTCTTTTTCCTTTTTTTTGGCTGTTTGCTGATCAAATTCCTGTCCCAGTTCACTGGAATAATTTTTTGAGTTTCTCTCCATGGCTTTCCTCTCTCCGCCACCAATTCACCAACATCAGTGGCGGCCTCCAGAGGGCGCTCCATGCAAAGCCTATCCCTGAAATGTCCCTGAATTTCTGGAGATTCTAAGATTTTCTGTGAACCACCATTGATGAGCAGGGTTTGCCCCTTTCCCAGGGTGGAATGTCCCCTCTCCCACCTCCTCCCAGATCTAGGATCCTGGGGCTGTCACCCAGGTGCACCAATATGCCTGACATTAAAGAAAGCATTGTAGGGGTAGAGAGAGCCAAGGCAGGACAATTGGAATTTGCCAGACAGGTCAGTGGCGGGTCGATGCTTCTTAGTTGTATTTACTCTATGTTCATCTGTCAGGGTCTGTTCTAATTTGCTAGCTGCCAGGATGCAATATATATCAGAACTGGAGTGGCTTTTAAAAGGGGTAATTTAATAAATTGTTCATTTACAGTTCTAAGGCCATGGAAATGTCCAAAAGCAAGTCTATAGAAATGTCCACTCTAAGGCATCCAGGGAAAGATACCTGAGTTCAAGAAGGCCGATGAAGTTCACCATTTCTCAGCTGGAAGGACATGCGGCGAACATGGCGACGTCTGCTAGCTTCCTCTCCAGGCCTCTTGTTTCATGAGGCTCCCATGTGGCCTTCTCAATTTTCACCTCCAAAGGTCGCTGGTTGGTGGACTCTGTGGTTCTCTCGTCGTTCTGTCGCGGTTCTGCAGCTCTCTCCTCGTTCTCAAAGGAATTCTCTCTCCGAAATGTCTCTTCTTTTATAGGATTCCTGTAAACTAATTGAGACCCACTTAGAATGGATAGAGACACGTCTCTATCGAATCAAGTTTAATACTCACAATCGATTGAGTCACATCTCCGTGGAGATGACCTAATCCAGTTTCCAAACTATAGTACTGAAGAGGGATTAGAAGAAACCATTGCTCCCACAAGATTGATTTGGGATTAAAACATGGCTCTTCTCCTAGAATGAGCTGAAACTGAGCATCAAGGGATTGAGAAAAGCTTCTCGACCAAAAGGGGGAAGAGTGAAATGAGACAAAGTATCAATGGCTGAGAGATTCCAAACAGAGTCAAGAGGTTATCCTGGAGGTTATTCTTACGCATTAAGTAGACATCACCTTGTTATTCAAGATGTAATGGAGAGGCTGGAGGGAACTGCCTGAAAATGTAGAGCTATGTTCCAGTAGCCATGTTTCTTGAAGATGATTGTATAATGATGTAGCTTTCACAATGTGACTGTGTGATTGTGAAAACCTTGTGTCTGATGCTCCTTTTATCTACCTTGTCAACAGAGGAGTAGAATATATGGAATAAAAATAAATAATAGGGGGAACAAATGTTAAAATAAATTTAGTTTGAAATGCTAGTGATAAATGAAAGCAAGGGGTAAGGGCTATGGTATGTATAATCTTTTTTTCTCTATTATCGTTTTATTCCTTTTTTCTGATGTCTATTTCTTTTTCTAAATCGATGCAAATGTTCTAAGAAATGATGAATATGCAACTATGTGATAATATTAAGAATTACTGACTGTA
>PVIY010062464.1:0-10854 GCA_004026745.1 Myrmecophaga tridactyla | reverse complement strand
GGAGAGTTTAAAATTTCCACAGATAAATACTGAAAGAATTTGTTAACCTGAGACCTACCCTGCAAGAAATATTAAAGGCTGTTCTGCCAGCTGAAAAAATAAAAATAAAAAGAGAGAGAAAAGCCTAGAGGAGAATACAGAAATGATGATTATTAATTATTACTAAGGGTAACTAAAAGGATAAAAGTGAGATGATACTAGATCTGACAAATAAAAGCCAAGGGATAAAATGCTTGAAGTAAGGGCAGCATTTACAGTAACAACATTGAATGCTAATGGATTAAACTCCCCAATCAAAATACAGAGCTTGGCAGAATGGATTAAAAAAATACAATACATCTATATACTGTTTACAAGAGACTTATCTAAAATGCAAAGATACAAATAGGCTGAAAGTGAACAGATGGAAACAGATATTCCACGCAAGCAATAACCAAAAAACAAAAAAGCTGCGGTAGTTATAATATCAGATAAAACAGACTATAAATACAAAAATGGTATGAGGCAAAGAAGGACACTATACATTAATAAAAGGGACAATTCACCAAGAAGAAATAGCATTCATAAATATCGAGGCACCTAATAAAGTTGCTCCAAAGTACATGAGGCAAACACGGGCAAAGCAGAAGGGAGAAACGGACAATTCTACAATAGTAAAGGGAGACTTCAACAAACCACTCTCCTCAAAAGATAGAACATCTAGAAAAAAATCAATAAGGAAATAGAGTATCTAAATAATCTAAATAATATGATAAATGAACTAGACCTAACAGACATATATAGAGCCTTGTTCCAAATAGGAGGCCATACAATCTTCTCTAGTGCTCATGGAACATTCTCCAGGATAGACCACATGCTGGGGCAAAAAACAGGTCTTATGATATATTAGTGTTCTCTGGAGAAACAGAATCAACAGGAAATATTCATAAATATAAAATTTATATGTGTCTCTCGTACTTGTGGGAACGAAGAGTCCAAAATCTGCAGGGCAGGCTGTGAAGCTGATGACTCCAATGGAGGGTCGGATGGACTCCAATGGAGGGTCTGGATGAACTCCACAGGAGAGGCTTGCCAGAGGGCCTTCTGAATCCTCCTTAAAAGGCTTCCAGTGATTAGATTAAGCATCACTCATTGCAGAAGACACTCCCCTTGGCTGATTACAAATGGAATCAGCTGTGGATACAGCCGACGTGATCATGATTTAATTCTATGAAATATCCTCATCGCAACAGACAGGCCAGCACCTGCCCAACTAGACAAACAGGTACCATGGCTTGGCCAAGTTGACACATGAACCTGACCATGACAGTCCACCCCTCTCATCAACTTGGCAGCTATACATACCACCTTAAACCATACCTAATTTCGAAACAGAAAACAATAAAAGATACTTTTTTCCCCTCACTAACAATACTCAACTGTCCTGCATGTATCAGGAAATACATTAACTCTCTCCAGAATAGGGTGCAGGTCTTGGGTAATATTCATTCTTAAACTTGATATCTTACAACTTAAATAGTATAACAGGAACAAAACAGCATTACAGTCCTCATTTCTGTAACTGATCACGTGGTCATAGTTCATATTTATCACTACCTTCTTACACTACCCATTCCATGTTCCCTTTACCCTCAGCAAGCACTTCAGCTGGCCGTGATTCTTTGCCTGGTGAGTGACCCAAACCTTCATTTCTGAAGTTTCAGACCCATTGGTAGTCCTGCCAGGATTGGGTTGTTGCAGTTTGTCATTGACTTTAATCACAGGGCATGGTAGTACTAAAAGACACCCTAGGGGATCACCTATATTCCAGGAAAACTCTTCTTTACCTCCATTGCGTAGTTGCAGTCCTACTTCCCCCTGATAGTCAGGGTCAATCACCCCAGCCAGTAATGTAATCCCCTTCTTGGCTTGTTGATCCAGCGGCATGAGTAGCCCAAAGTGACCAGGTGACAGTATTAGATTCCAGTTCAATGGGATGATTGTTATTTCTCCAGGTGGAAGCACTCCCCCTTTTGGAACTAAAACCTGCAGATCAGCAGAGCTCATGGTTTCAGGGACAGGAAGCGAAAATTTTCCTACTGGATCACTAAGGGTAATAGTGAGTGGTACCACTTCCATTTGCACCCTTTGGTTCCTGGGCCCAGGAATCCTGGCTATGGGAGAAACAGCACCATACAGCGGACGCTGATTCAGAGCATACACAGCTTCCTGGAGAACATTACCCCCAGCCCTTCAAGGTATTGCTACCTAGTTGGCACCGTAATTGAGTTTTCAAAAGGGCATTCCATCAATCTATCAATCCAGCTGCTTCTGGATGATGGGGAACATAGTAAGACCAGAGAATTCCATGAGCATGTGCCCATTCCTGCACTTCATTTGCTGTGAAGTGTGTTCCCTGATCAGAAGCAATTCTGTGTGGAATACCATGATGATGGATAAGGCATTCTGTAAGCCCACGGATGGTAGTTTTGGCAGAAGCATTGTGTGCAGGGAAAGCAAACCCATATACAGAGTGTGTAATCTATTTCCATTAGAACAAATCACTGCCCCTTCCATGAAGGGAGTGGTCCAATGTAATCAACCTGCCACCATGTAGCCGGCTGGTCACCTCAGGGAATGGTGCCATATCAGGGGCTGAATGTGGGTCTCTGCTGCTGGCAGATTGGGCACTCAGCAGTGGCTGTAGCCAAGTCAGCCTTGGTGAGTGGAAGCCCATGTGGCTGAGCCCATGCATAACCTCCATCCCTACCACCATGACCACCTTGTTCATAAGCCCATTGGGCAATGACAGGAGTTGCTGGGGAAAGAGGCTGACTGGTATCCACAGAACGGGTCGTCTTATCCACTTGATTATGAAAACCTTCCTCTGCTGAAGTCACCCTCTGGTACGCATTCACATGGGACACAAATATCTTCATGTTTTTAGTCCACTCAGAAAGGTCTATCCACATACTTCTTCCCCAGACGTCTTTGTCACCAATTTTCCAATTATGGTCATTCCAAGTCCCTGACCATCCAGCCAAACCATTAGCAACAGCCCATGAGTCAGTATACAAATGCACCTCTGGCCAGTTCTCCTTCCAAGAACAACCAGGTGCACTGCTCGAAGTTCTGCCTACTGGGAGGACTTCCCCTCACCACTGTCCTTCAAGGACACCCCAGAAAAGGGTTGTAGTACTGCAGCTGTCCACTTTCGGGTGGAACCTGCATATCGTGCTGAATCATCTGTAAACCAGGCCCGAGTTTTCTCTTCCTCAGTCAATTCACGGTAAGGAACTCCCTAAGAGGCCATAGGTCTGGTCTGGGAAAGAGAAGTTAATGTAGCAGGAGTGGAGACCATGGGCATTTGGGCGACTTCCTCATGAAGTGCCTTCAGGACCTGCTCTGGCCCTATCTCATATATACCATTTCCATTTTATGATGGAGTGCTGCTGTGCACACCCAACTTTATCACTTGGTGGGTCAGGCAACACCCAACTCATGACAGGCAACTCAGGTCCCATGGTAAATGGTGGTCCATGGTAAGCATTCAGTCTCTACTAAGGCCCAATAGCAGGCCAAAAGCTGTTTCTCAAAAGGAGAGTAGTTATCTATCTACAAAGGATGGTAAGGCTTTGCTCCAAAATTCTAAGGGTCTACCTAGTGATTCTCCTATAGGGGCCTGCCAAAGGCTCCACAAAGCATCTCTATTTGTGACTGACACTTCCAGCACCATTGGATCTGCTGGATCATATGGTCCAAGTGGCAGAGCAGCTTGTACAGCAGCCTGGACCTGTTGCAGAGTCTCCTTTTGTTCAGGTCCCCTCAAAATTAGCAGCTTTTCCAGTCACTTGATAAATAGGCCAGAGTAGCACACCCAAATGAGGAATATGTTGTCGCTAAAATCCAAAGAAACCAACTAGGCACTGTGCCTCTTTTTTGGTCATAGGAGGGGCCAGATACAGAAACTTATCCTTCACCTTAGAAGGGATATCTCAACATGCCCCACACCACTGGACACCTAGAAATTTCACTGAGGTGGAAGTCTCCTGTATTTTTGTTGGGTTTATCTCCCATCCTCTGACACGCAAATGCCTTACCAGTAAGTCTACAACAGTTGCTACTTCTTGCTCACTAGGTCCAATCAACATGATACCATCAATATAATGGACCAGTGTGATGTCTTGTGGGAAGGAGAAATGATCAAGGTCCCTGAAGACAAGATTATGACTTAGGGCTGGAGAGTTGATATACCCCTGAGGTAGGACAGTGAAAGTATATTGCTGACCTTGCCAGCTGAAAGCAAACTGTTTCTGGTGGTCCTTACTAACAGCTATTGAGAAAAAAGCATTTGCCAGATCAATAGCTGCATACCAGGTACCAGGGGATGTATTGATTTACTCAACCACATCCGGAACAGCAGCTGCAATTGTAGTTAGCACCTGGTTGAGCTTTCATCCAAGACCCATGTGTTTTCTGCACAGGCCAAATAGGAGAGTTGAATGGGGATATGGTGGGAATCACCACCCCTGCATCCTTCAAGTCCTTAAGAGTGGCAGTAATCTCTGCAATCCCTCCAGCAATCCAGTATTGCTTCTGATTTGCTATTTTGCTAGGTAGAGGAAGTTCTAGTGGCTTCCACTTGGCCTTTTGCACCACAATAGCCACCACTCCATGAGTTAGAGAGCCAATGTGGGGATTCAGCCAGTTGCTTAGTATATCTTTATGCATTCTGAAACTGGGAAAAAACTACAGAATGGGTCTGGAGCCCCACTGGACCCACTGTGAGACGGACCTGAGCTAAAACTCCATTGATCACCTGGCCTCCATAAACCCCCACTCTGAGTGGTGGACCAGAGTGATATTTTGGGTCCCCTGTAATTAATGTCACTTCTGAACCAGTATCTAATAATCCCTGAACTATCTGATCATTTCCTTTTCCCCAGTGCACAGTTACCCTGGTAAAAGGCTGACATTCTCCTTGGGGAAGGCTTGGAGAAAGATTAACAGCATAAATTTGTGGCAGTGTAACAGGGTTCTCCCCCAAAGGGACCTGGCCTCCCCTTCATTCAAGGGGCTCTGGGTCTGTAAACTGTTTCAAGTCTGGAAATTGACTAAGGGGCCGTGACTCTGTGTTTTTGTAATTCAAGTTAGACTCCTGGTCACTTGACCTAGAACTCTTTTGTTTATACAGCTTGAACAAGAATTTAGTAGACTGCCCATCTATTGTATTTCTAGGCACCCCATGATTTACTAGCCAATGCCACAAATCTCTGCGTGTCATATAATTTTGACGCCTGCTTTGAGTTTGCTGTCTATTATAATAGCCGTGTCTACCCTGTCTTTGGCGATTAAGTGCTGCCACCTGGCTTCTGCCAACTTGGGGTCCGGTCATCCCTATTGTGTTTAAGGATTCCAGCTCAGTGACAGCAGTTCCCATAGTAACATCTGACCTACAGAGAAGTGCAACCACAGAGCTCTTTAGGGATGATAGCACTAGTCTCACAAATTTATTTCTCACTGTTCTAGTAAAAGGTGCATCCTCCGGACATTCCTAGGGTGTAAGAGCAGGCTTTGCATGATAAATCCACTCTAACATTCCCAACTCTCTAAGCCTCTGGATCCCCTCATCTACATTATACCAGGGTAGTTCTGGCATTTCAACCTCAGGTAATGTCGGCCACCTTTTGATCCGTTTCAGCGAACCATTCAAACAAACTGTTAATGTCTTTGAGTCCAGTCAGAGTAGAAAACCATTCATAAAAACCCATTTTTAAGATTCTGTTTCTTAAGAAACATTCCTGGTACCAAGCTGTATTAGTTAGGGTTCTCTAGAGAAACAGAATCAACAGGAAATATTAGTTAATATAAAATTTATAAAAGTATCTCACATAATCGTGGGAATGCAGAATCCACAATCCATAGGGCAGGCTGTGAAGCTGACGATTCCGATGGAGGGTCTGGACGAACTCCACGGGAGAGGTTCACTGGCCAAAGCAGGAAGAGAGCCTGTCTCTTCTGAATCCTCCTTAAAAGGCTTCCAGTGATTAGATTAAGCATCACTCATTGCAGAAAACACTCCCCTTGGCTGATTACAAATGGAATCAGCTGTGGATGCAGCCAACGTGATCATGATTCAATTCTATGAAATGTCCTCATAGCAACAGACTGGCCAGCACTTGCCCAAACAGACAGGTACCACTACTTGGCCAAGGTGACACATGAACCTGACCATGACATATAAGAAAGGGGAAAATTCAACTTCCCCAAGTGGAGAATTCTTGAATTCTCACAAGCAGTGGGGACAACCAAATCAATAACCCTCAATGTTGGGGGTTCTTCATATAAAATTAAACCTGCTAAGGATAAGCTAAGCCTACTTAACATAAGGCCTAAGAGTCACCCCCAGAGAGAACCCCTTTTGTTGCTCAGATGTGGCCTCTCTCTCCAGCCAAAACAACAAGCAAACTCACCACCCTCCCCCATCTACGTGGGACATGTCTCCCAGGGGTGTGGACCTTCCTGGCAACGTGGGACAGAAGTCCTAGAATGAGCTGGGACTCAGCATCAAGGGATTGAGAAAACCTTCTCGACCAAAAGGGGGGTGTCAACGGATGAGAGATTCCAAACAGAGTCAAGAGGTTATCCTGGAGGTTATTCTTATGCATTAAATAGATATTACCTTGTTAGTTAAGAGATAATGGAACCTCCCCAAGTTGAATTCTTGATATTCTCACAAGCAGTGTGGACAACCAAAGCTATAGGCTGAGCCCCCAGTCTTGGGGTTTGTTCATATGAAACTTAACCCCACAAAAGATAGGTCAAGCTTACTTAAAATTAGGCCCAAGAGAACCTCTTTTGTTGCTGAGATGTGGCCTCTCTCTCCAGCCAACACAACAAGCAAACTCACCACCTTCCCCCTGTCTATGTGGGACATGACTCCCAGGGGTGTGGACCTTCCTGGCAACGTGGGACAGAAATCCCAGAATGAGCTGAGACTCAGCATCAAGGGATTGAGAAAAACTTTAGAATGAGCTGAGACCCAGCATCAAAGGACTGAGAAAACCTTCTCGACCAAAAGGGGGAAGAGTGAAATGAGAAAAAGTGTCATTGGCTGAGAGATTCCAAACAGAGTCGAGAGGTTATCCTGGAGGTTATTCTTACGCATTAAGTAGCTATCACCTTGTTATCCAAGATGTACTGGAGAGGCTGGAGGGAACTGGCTGAAAATGTAGAGCTGAGTTCCAGTAGCCATGTTTCTTGATGATGATTGTATAATGACATAGCTTTCACAATGTGACTGTGTGATTGTGAAAACCTCGTGTCTGATGCTCCTTTTATCTACCTTGTCAACAGACGAGTAGAACATATTGAATAAAAATAAATAACAGGGGGAACAAATGTCAAAATAAATTTAGTTTGAAATGCTAGTGATCAACGAAAGGGAGGGGTAAGGGGTATGGTATGTAAAATTTTGTTTTTTTTCTATTTTCGTTTTATTTTTCTATTCTCTTTTTATTTCTTTTTCTGAATTGATGCAAATGTTCTAAGAAATGATCACAATGATGAATATGCAACTATGTGATGATATTGTGAATTACTGATTTTTTATGTAGAATGGAATGAGCATATACTAAGAATGTTTGTGTTTCTTTCCTGTAATTGTTTTTTTAATTAATAAAAAATTAAAAACAAACAAACAAACAAAAAGAGATAATGGAGAGGCTGGAGGGAACTGCCTGAAAATGTAGAGCTGTGTTCCAGTAGCCATGTCTCTTTGATGATTTGTATAATGATATAGCTTTCGCAATGTGACTGTGTGATTGTGAAAACCTTGTGTCCGATGCTCCTTTTATCTACAATATAGACAGATGAGTAAAACATATGGATTAAAATAAATAAATAATAGGGGAACAAATGTGAAAATAAATTAGTAGATTGAAATGCTAGTGATCAATGAAAGGGAGAGTAATGGGTATGGTATGTATGAATTTTTTTCTGTTGTCTTTTTATTTCTTTTTCTGAATTGATACAAATGCTCTAAAAAATGATCATGATGATGAATATGGAACTATGTGATGATATTGTGAATTACTGACTATATATGTAGAATGGAGTGATATGTTAAGAATGTTTGTGTTTGTTATGTTTTTTAAAAAAATTTTTAATTAATTTTAAAAAAGGGGAAAAAATCAGTCGGGGATGCAAGGGTATTTCAGTGGTAGAATTCTCACCTGCCATGTGGGAGACCTGGGCTAATTGCTGACCCATGCATTTCCCCAAAACAAACAAACAAAAATTCAACAAATGGTGATGCAATAATGGGATATGCACATGGAAAAAGAATGAAATGTGACAACAGCATATAGCAAACAGAAAAAAAAATCCATTGGCTGTGCTTGTGGGGGGCTATTTCCAGATTCTCTATTCCATCCCAGTGACCTAAGGGTCTATCCCTCCGCCAGCACCCCACGGTTTTGATTACTGAAGCTATCAATAAGTAATGAAATCAGGAAGAACAATTCCTCCCAGTTTTTCTTTTCTAAAATTATTTTAGCTTTTTAAGTTCCTTTGCCTTACCATGTAAATTTTAGTAGAATCCTGTCTATATCTATAGAAAACCCTGCTGGGGGAAGGGAGGGGTTGGGTTAAACATCAGTTTGGGGAGAATGAATATTTGAATCTTCTAATCCATGATGCCATGTCTCTCCATGTATTTAGATTTTCTTTGATTTCTTTAATCAGCTTCTTATATTTTTTGGCATACAAATCCTATACATGTTTTGTTAGATTTAAGCCTATTTCATTTTTTTAATCAATTATAAAAGGCATTGTATTTTTAATTTTGTTTCCCACATGTTCACTGCAAAAAAAAAATCTTCCTACAAAGAAAAACCCAGGGCCAGATGACTTCACAGGGAAATTTTGTCAAACATTCCAAGAAGAATTAACGACATTTCTGCTCAAACTCTTGCAAAACCTTCACGGAAAAGAAACTCTACCTAACTCATTCTATGAAGTTAACATCACTCTAAAACCAAAACCTGATAAAGATACAAGAAAGAAAAACTACAGGCCAATCTCGATAATGAACACAGATGTAAAAATTCTCAACAAAATACGAGCAAATCGAATTAACACATTAAAAGAATTATACACCAAGACCAAATGGGGTTTATACTAGGAATGCAAGGATGGTTCAACACAAGATACTAAATCAATGTAACACAACAGATTAAAAAATCAAAAGGGAAACATCACATGACCATCTCGATTGATGGTGAAAAGCATTCAACAAAATTCTGCATTCTTTTTTTGATAAAAACACTTCAAAAGATAGGAATTTAAGAAAACTTTCTCTACGATAAGTGTAATGTACTAGAAAGCCACAACTAACATCATACTCAATAGTGAGAGACTAAGTTCGGGGAAGAGACAAGGATGCCCTCTGTCACCACTGTTATTCAACATTGTACTAGAAGTTCTAGCTAGAGCAATTCAGCAAGAAAAAGAAATACAAGGCATCCAAATTGTAAAGAAGGAAGTAAAACACATTATTTGCAGATGACATGATCTCATATTTGGAAAATCCTGAGATAACTATGACAAAGCTACATGAGCAAATAAACTCAGCAAAGTGGTGGAATACAAGATCAATATGCAAAAATCACTGGTGTTTCTATGCACTAGTGATGAGATGAGCACCAAGGACATAATTAAGGCCATTAGAGGCCCCTTTCCATTCCAAATAAATTTGATAACTAACTTTTCCAATTTTGCAAAGTAGGTTGTTGGAATTTTTATTGATATTGCATTGAATCTTAGATCAGTTGGGGTGTACTGACATCTTAATGACATTTAGCCTTCCTAGCCATGAACACGGAATGTCTTTCCACCTATTTAGGTCTTCTTTGATTTACTGTAGCAATGTTTTATAGTTTTCTTTTTTCTCTTTATTTCTTTTCTGGAGCAATGCAAGTGTTCTGAAAACGATTATGGTAATGAATACACAACTATGTGATGAGATCATGTACTTTGGATGGACAGTATGCTGCGTGAAGATCTCAATAAAACTATATTTTTAAAAAAGAATGGCCACTATAAATAAAGAGAAAACTACAATTGTGGAGAAGATGTGGAGAAATAGGAAAACTCATCCAGTGCTGGTGGGAATGTAAGATGGTACAAGTGTTGTGGAAGACAATTTGGTGGTACCTTAGAAAACTAAATATTGAGTTGCCCTATGACCTGGCAATTCTGCTACTCAGTATAAATATACCCCAAAGAGCTGAGGGCAGTGACATGAAGACATCTGTATACTGGTATTCACAGCAGCACTATTCACAACTGCCAATAGATGGAAACAACCCAAGTGTCCACAAGCTGATGAATGGGTAAATAAAATGGAGTCAATACACGCGATGGACTATTACTCAGCAGTAAGAAGGAAGAGGTCCTGAAGCACACGACAACACGGATGACCTTGGAAACATAATGCTGAATGAAACAAGTCAGACACAAAAGGATATTATATGATTGATATGAACTAGCTAGAACATGTCAACTTAGAGTCATAAAACATAGCGTATAGGTTACCAGGAGTTAGACTAAAGCTAGAGAATGGGCAGGCACCTGCCCAATATGTGCAGAATTCTTAACAAGGTTGACCTTAAATGTTTGGAAATGGATAGAGGTGAAGATGGCTTGTTCTTGGGGTCCTAAGTAATAGTGCTGAATTGTAGGCAAATTTGATTGAAAGGGGAAGTTTAGGGTCATATATGTCACCAGAAGGAAAGCTAGAGGGTAAAATATGGGATTGTATAACAATGAAACTTGAGGGGGACATTGTTTAAGAACAACATGACAAATATGAAT
>PVIY010062463.1:0-10879 GCA_004026745.1 Myrmecophaga tridactyla | reverse complement strand
AAGAAAGGCCAATGAAGTTCAGGGTTTCTCTCTCAACTGGAAAGGCACATGGTGAACATGATGACATCTGCTAGCTTTCTCTCCAGGCCTCTTGTTTCATGAAGATCTCCCGGGGGCATAATCCTTCTTCATCTCCAAAGGTCTCTGGTTGCATGGGCTTGTCATTTTTTTGACTCTGCTTTGTAGCTCTCCTGCCATTTTCAAAATTTTCTCCAAAATGTCTCCTCTTTTAAAGGACTCCAGTAAACTAATCAAGACCCACCTGGAATGGGTGGAGTCACATCTTCCTCTAATGAAAGGTTAATACACACAAGTAGGTGAGTCACTCTGTGGAGATAATCTAATCAAGTTTCCGACCAACATTATTGAATAAGGATTAAAAGAAGTAGTTGCTTCCCCAAGATTGAATAGGATTAAAACATGGTTTTTCTAAAAAAAAAAAATCCTTTCAAACCAGCACATTGTTGGATAGCAAGAGTTTAGATGGGGAGGGACTCCTGCATTTCAGTATTTTAACAACTGACAGAGTCAACCTAGTGTGTCCTAAATTGACTGTCAGCCCAGCCCATAATTTGGCCTCCTCCAGGAAGCCCTTGGGCACAATGGCCACCGCAGGCACTTTACCGGAGCTATTGCTGCTCCATGAAAACAGTTGTGGTAGGATGCTTTATTGAAACATCAATTTGTGCTTTATGTTGTAATTATAACCTACCCCATATCTTCCAAGAATCTATTCCAAGAGCATAGAATATAGCCAACCCTTTGTATTCTCTTACCTCAGGAACCTTCTTTTGTCTTTGAAAGTCCAGCTCTCTGAGAGGGCAGTGTTAGACCAGGCGTGTCTCACGTAAGTGGCCCAGGGCTGAAAGCAGTGAAGAGATGTGTATGGTTTGGTCTGTACCAGTTGGTACAGAGTTTAAGTTTGTTGCTAAAATTCAAAAAATTGAGAGATTCTACTTAAAAGCAGGTTTTGGCTTCTCCCAGAAAATGGAGCGCTCAGTCAATACTGGGGCCATTTTGGCCCTGCCAGCGATGCTGCTCCCTTCTTTAGAAGGTGTGTACTCCCAGTTAACCACACACCACTCCTTCTTGTTTCCTGATCCAGACTTGTGTCAATTGCTTTATTTTTCTCTTCCAGCTGGCAGGGATCACTTGTTTCTACCACCTGCTGGGCGTCCTAGGTATTTAGCTTCTGACTCCTGGGCTTGAGTTTGGAGAGGGGAAGCAGAGCTGAAATTCCCAGAGCCTGAGAGAAGACTGGCTTTTATGGGTGCTGTGAGGGGAAAAGTTCTGCCTTACCTCCCCTTTCCCCCACTTCAGGGCTGCTGTGAGGTGGCATGAGGGTGCCTGGTAGACCAGGTGCTATGCCCTCTATTGCTATGATGGGAGGTCATTCAAATGACCAAGATCACCCTGTTTTTTGACAAGTAAAAACTGAAGACAAGGGGATTTCCTTCTGAACATTTAGCATGTGCAAGACCCCTAGGACTTTTGAATACTAGAAGGAATGTCCAGAGGATGACAGATTGAATTTTCCTTCAGTGAAGAAGCAGAAGATTCAGAGTGGATATTGATTCAGAGAAATGATTCACACCATTATATGTCAACTCTCAACGGGGAAGAGGTGGAAAGGGAGAAGAGTTGCACATATGCTCACGTGTCCCTGTATTGAGAGCTGGGTGAATCCCATTCTCTTATCTGCAGGGCTGGGTTTATATGCTTTGTTTATGTGCTATCGCTAAAGTATATGCTTTCTCTTTGTTTTATCATTGGGTGAAGTTCCATGGTTGAAGTGATGTATGGATGACTTTTCAGAAAACCTCAAGCACAGAGCTCAGTAATTTTTTTAAAAGAGCAAATGTTCTAATAGTCTGTATCCTGTTGCATGGAAAAGTATAAAAGAGATTATGAAGGGACCACATAATCCTGGGTGTCAGGTAATATTCCTGTGGGATAGTGCAGTAACTTCCTAACTGGCCTCCCTTATTTTACTTTTCCCAGCCATTCCATACATTACCATCAGAGTTCTTCAGCAATAAGGCCCTGCTCCTGAGCCTTTTCATACCACCACCACTCTCTCTGTGGTCCCTTCATTTTAAATCCCAGTCTCTTTAATGTGACATGCATTGCAGGCTCCATTCCTCTACCATCCTATGTGCCACCCAGCTTCCTGAATATTGTTTCCTGTTCCTTTTCAGGCCTCTGTTCACCCTGTTCCTTCAGCTGAGGTGTATCTTCTTCAACTCTGCTGTCGAACTCCTGTAAACTCCTCTTCTGTCGTCAAAACCCATTTTGAATGTATTCTCTTCTCTAGTATTTGTCTCCAGTATTTCCAGTAGGAACCTCCACATTTCTTGTCTCTATCATAGCACCTTCTCTAGGTTACTTCAGGGCAATATACAAGACAGTGGCTGTATTTATTTATATGCAGTATCCAGGACAATGAAGCAGTAGCCTTGGAGAGGGCTAAAAGGAATGGGAAAATTGGGTGACTCTTCTGAGAGTTAAATTACAAAATCAACTTAATGGGCCAAAAAACTCATATATAAAGTCAGAATGATTGCTGGGTCTGAGTGAGACTTGATTAAAGCTATTTTTAAAGCAGTGCTTATCAGACTGTAATCGGGGGGTAGAGGGAGGTATGTGTGTATGGGGGAATTCATTGTCCTATTAAATCTTCCTCTTGATGGTTCACATCAGGAATTACCATATTCAAGGCTCTGAGAAGTCCTACAGTAATGAGATGTTTTACATTTTGCTTAATTAGTACTTCTTAAATTTACATATTTTATTTTATTTTTAAAAGGGCGTAATATCTGCTGAACTAAAGAATTGTTACATTAATCAGCAGGGAAATTGGTCTATATTGAAAGTGGAAGAAAGAAAATCAGAGTGGCAAATCTATTTGTGTCCATCCAAGTGCATTTAAAGGGGATAACGTGCTGGCCTGAGCTCTGGGCTGTCGGGTCCTGGCAGCAGGTATATCTTTTCTGGGGCAATGAACGCAATGTGCTCCCTTAACCTAAGACCATCAAATCACTTGAGTTGGACAACCAATTTCCCTTATTCTCACTTTATATTAGCTAGAAAACCTGATCATTGTTTGGTTTCCAAAGTAAATTTCCTATTACATGTGAGTAATAATCTGGTCTGAGGATAGAATGTTTAGCCTCCTTGGCAGTTATATTATGGTAGTAAATTGGCATTCGGGGCTGTGTGTCAGTCCCTTATGACCTTGATTAGTGAGAGTCCATCCCTGAGATTCACTCTCGGTAGAATAAAATGAAACCACATTTCAGAAGACGCAAGGCTGTGGATGACATCCTAGTCCGGTGGTGAATAACAGTGTTGGTAGCTAGCAATCATAAAGCACTGTTTCAGTTACCTATTGCATGTAACAAATTCCCATGCAGTGTCTTAAATCAACAACGATCATTGTATTATTGCCCACTCTTTCTGTACATCAGGAATTTGGGAAGGGCTTGGCTGAGCAGTTGTGGCGTGGACTGCTGTCAGGCAATGGCTGGTAGACTCTTCAGGTAGAGTCAGGTCCTCTCCAGGAGAGCTGGTTAGGGCTTACCCACAGCATGGCTGCTCCAGCCAGGAGTCCAGTGAACTGGGTAGAAGCCCTACCAACTTTTCTGATCTAACTTCAGATATTACATCACTCTCACTGACTTCTACTGGTTACAAGTATCCAAGAGGCCCACACAGATTCAGAAGGAGGGAAAATTCAGTCCACCATCTTTTTAAGGGACTCCACCATCTTTTATTAGGGAATGGTAAGATTCTCAAAGGCATGGGGATGGGGGCTATTGCTGTGGCCTTGTTTGGAAAATACAATCTGCTGTAAGCACTTACAGCATAGAATGCCTTTGCTTAAATCACACACAGACACACACTATTTATTCTGCACAAGAAATTGATGGAATAATTCTTATCATGATCTATTTTTACAGATGGTGAAACTGAGGTTCAGAAAGCTTGAGATCTTTGTCCAGATATGTACAGTTGGTTGGTCTAGTTGTTGGACTGGGTATTGAAATCAGTGCTTGTTCTTAAGCAGTGTCCTCCAGCACCTCCAGAAGCAGCGAGGTAAATCTCACCTCGTACAGTTTCTGGCAGCCTGTCAGCAGCCTTCCCGGGAGCTCCCACCTCACCAGACATGCTATCTGTGGCCAGAGAATGTTTCTCAGTATTAAACAGCATGCCTTCCTCCCTAACCCACCAAACCCTTTTACATGTGCCCTGGGGGCCTTTCTCTCGTGGGGACCCAGCCTGCTCCTCACCTCCTTTGGTCCAGATAACTAGACATGCGTCACCCACTTATGAAACTAGAAAACAAAGCCTATAAATACTTGTCTGTTAAGCTTATAAGCTGCTTGTTGACTAGATAAAAATGTCCTAGTGAGGCTGACAATGTCAGTGCTTTGCCCAGATCTCCTGGGATTCCTTTTCATCATCTTAAGCCCTCCCTGTACTCCTTTGGTGTTCTTTAGCTGTTCCTTAGTCAGCAGCTATGGCTCCTTTAAAGGCCTGGTGTTCCAGACAACTGGTGCTCACTCTGCCCAACCATGGAAGAATAGAAAGGCCTGGTTATGCCTGAGTTGATGCTTAACCCACACCCAGAGGGGTGGGCACCTGAAGGCCCAGCTCGCTTCCCCTGAGTTAGGACACACTAAGGGGTGACACATTCCAGGGCTTCCCTACAGGATTTCAGGCTTGAGCCATTCTCCATGGAAATTTTTCTGTAGTTGCACCACTACTAGGCTTCTTTCCCTTCCCTCCCCTGCTTCCCTGACTCCTTTATAGTGTTTGTGTGATCACTATCTTTAAAAACCACCCAGGGTCTGCTTCTGGGAAACCTAAGCGAAGACACCCAGTGTAGGAGAGGAGAAGGGGATGGATCATGGGGAAGCATGAGCTGGAGAAACTCAAGCCTTCTTCAGGACAAACTCTTCCCTTTGCCAGATCAGAGAGCTCATGGGAGGGAGAACCAGCCCCACCTGGCACTATCATTGGCTTCAAAGCGTAGGTCTTCCCTACCCCAAATAACAACAGTAGACTTGTCATTTGTCAGGAAGGACTATGCTAGTCTGGACAGGAATCTCTCCTCAACCCTCCATCTAAACTGCTGTGTTGGTCAAGTTCATGTGTCAACTTGGCCAGGTGGTGATGCCCAGTGGTCTGGTTGGGCAAGCACTGGCCTGTCTGTTGCTGTGAGGACATTTCATGGACTTAAATCATGACCATGTTGGCTGCACTCCCCTTAGGAAAGTGTCTTCAGCAATGAGTGATGCTTAATCTAATCACTGGAAGGCCTTTAAGGAGGATTCAGAAGAATCCTGCTTCAGGATGACTCTTCCTGCTTCAGCCAGCCAGCCTCTCCTGAGAGTTCATTGAGGACCTTCATTGGAACTGCCAGCTCATGGCCTACCCTGCTGACCTTGGATTCTACATCCCCATGGTTACAAGAGACACTTTTATAAATGTTATATTTGCAGATCTCTTCTGCTGATTCTGCTTATCTAGAGAACCCTAGCTGATACAACTGCCTTCTGTGGACAGTCCCTCTTCCTAGCCCCTCTTACCACCCCATTCAAGTAGCACAAACCCCCTGGAATAGAGCTTCGGACTGGGACACTTAAGGGCATGATGGGGCTATAAGGGAAAGATACCCCCCCCCACACACACAGCCCCCTCTCTCATACATGACCAAGGTGATACTAGATGGAACTAATTCAAAGCCTCCCACTGAAATGGAGCAGGGCTGGAGCTCACATTGAAATAAGAGTTAGTATTCTTGAGCTCCAGTCTTGGTTTGGTCTCTGACAAGCTCTGTGACCTTTTTTCTCATCTACAATAAAGGCTCTGAGATCCCTCCAGCTCTAACTGTCTGTGCTTTTATATGGCATGCCTGGGGCCTCACAAGAGCTTATAATCTTATTAGGGAGATCCGACACAATTAGAGGGCTGAATATGACAGGCCATGGTACAAAGCTGAAATCAGTCCAATTAAGAGAGAAAATGCATGGTGCAGAAAACAAGCACAGTGACTGATTAGGGTGAGAGGATTTTTATGGGACAGAGTCTTCAGGAACAGGCTCAAAGAAGAATTTGAGAAGGATCTCAGAGGGCAACTATTGCTTGTATGAGAAGGGGAGAAGCCACCATGGCCTCATGCATATAATTGTTACCAGGTGTGAAATGAGGACAGCAGCAAGGGAGAGCAGAGAATGGAATCCTGGTTATCATTTAATTGCTATTCCAACTCTAAGTGACTACAACATCACACAGGGCTCCGGTTATAATATGCTAGTTATTTACAGGGCTGTATTTCTAGGCTCCCAGGCTTAATATACTTCAATGGGAACCTGACATTCAAAATTGGCTTTCCTAACCCCCTAAATTTTAATTTAAATAATTATGTTACTAACAAGAGGTGTAATTAATCTTTTCCTTGTATTCACAAAGAGGAAAAAGAAGACATTGGCCAAGCACATATTTCCTGCCTCCTGTTCCTGGTTTGTTTCTTCGTGTGGTGGCAGAAGGGCATGGGTCTCCGGTGTCCAGAGACCACCCCGGGCACCACTGTTCCAAGTGCAGAGGGCCCTGTTGTGGCTGGTTGGAAAACTGCGACTGAGAGCCTCAAAATGGATTGAGTGATGTCATGCAAAGGCAGCGCCTGGGCTGAGAAGGTCAAGTCCTTCTCTAATAAAACCCTGTTGGAAACAGACACTCATGTGCATGTGTTTCTAGCATTGATGGGAATAAGAAATCCAGAGATTTAGATGAGAACTTTCCATGTGATTAGCTTCCTGTAGACAAAAGCAGGTGCAGAAGGCAGCCACTACCAGGCCATGTGTCTGCTTCGTAGATGCCCTTCCCCAGCTGTAGAGCAATTCAGTGGAAATAATTTTACTGGATGAGTTAAGTGGAACTCAGGCTTCCTCCTGTTAGCCTGTTTGATTTTTTTTATTTCCATGCACCAGATTTGCTCAGAATTTAAACTTCTTTACTTTTGGAAAGGAGGAGCCTCTGGGGAAACATCACTGATTTGTGGGGTAGATGCCGTGGCTAGAGTGGACCCCCAGGCCCCAGGTAGGAGCATCCCCTGGCTTGGAATCTTGGCTCCAATGCTTAGTAGCTCTATAACCTTAGGCAAGTTACTCAATTCTCTAAACCTTAATTTTCTCATTTGAGTAACAAAGACAGTAAGAGTGCCTATATCCAGTTGTTTTCTGAGGATTAATTGAGAAAATGCTAGTAAAGCTGAGAACAAAACCGACAGCGATAAAATAAATGTTACATAAGGAGCAGCTTTTTGTTGTTATTATGATGATGGTTAGCAGCAGACAAAAAATGAGTATTAGTAAACCTGGGCCACCTACCAGTGGTTTTCCAGTGGAAGACCTTTGTAAAGGGCAGCATGCAAATATTAAGAGCTAACTATGCTCAACTCCAAATATGCAGAATTTAAAAAACCAAGATCTGATATTTTAAAATGGAACAACTGAGGGTGATGTAAGTGCTAGACAAGAGCAGGCACACCAGAATTCTATGAATTCTAAATATCCTTGGCCACACTGACAGTCCTTTTGTAGTGACCGATGGCTTGTCACAAAGGCTGGGGTGGAGGCTGAGAAACTAAGCATTGAAACCACTCTCAGGCTGAAAATGAATCAGAAATGAAGTGACATCACTTCTGAAATGATAAGACAAATCAGTAAGAAATAGAATTGAACCGACAAAAAAAAAAATCAGTTTTTGCACAATAGCATTTCTTGAGAGCTTACTGTTTGACAGAGATGTTTCTAAGTACTTTATGTGGATTCCTTATTTAATCTTTACAATAGCCTATAAGGTTAGCTCTGTGATAATCTACATTTTACAGATATACACTATTCAAAGACATACCTACTACAGAAAATGAAAGGTTACCTTCTTAAAGATGCTCTTTTATAGCCTAGGAGAGTGTAGACCCACAGGAAAGCTAACATGTAGGAGGGGCTTACTTAGATCCTGAGAGAATTTGGATTTAGTTGCCTTCATTAATTCAGTATACAACTATTTATATGGGCCTACTATATCTGTGCCAGGGAATATTGGGGATATAATGGTGAACAAAAATTAGTAAAGTTATCTTGCAAGAAGATGGAGTAGATATACTTTTCCTTATTGCTCCTGCTAAGCCCTACAAAAACTCCTGGAGATTATATATAAAACAAACATAAGAAGTCTCTAAAAGGCAGAGAGAAGTCACACTAGCTAGAGACCTTGAGAGCCATGGTGATAAGTTCCTTAGGTTTTCATTTTGCCGTATATATATATATATATGGCAATATATATATATATATATATGAAATATATATATATATTCCCTTGGACCTGAAGAAGCCACAACTTGGAAATATCAAAGGGCAATGAAGAGCCTGCTTGCACTATCCAAAAGATCAGGAAAGGGGCAGCCTGACAAGACAGAAATTTCAGACAATAACCACTGTGCTCCAGCTAAATACTGCTGAAAAAAACTGTGGCCTTACCCCGACCCCTACTTCTAAAGGCGGAGTAGGTAGCCTAGACTTCCACCTTCTTGAGGCTGTAACAAGGTTCTCCAACCTCCCACAAAGGTGGTGTTGGAGAAAGCCAGGTAGAAAGAGAAGACATTCATCTGTGCCAGGTGGTAGTGAGGCCCCCCCCTGCTATCTGCGGGGTCAGTGGAAACCATGTGGGGACCTTGGCCTTCCACTGCCACCCAGCACTGATGAGGCTGCCTGCCCCCTCCCTGCTGGCATGATGTCAAAGGTCTAGTGGCCAGTCAGGACTCGCATACTGCCCAGTGGTAACAAAGCAAGCCCCCATGCTGTGGTGTTAGTGGAAGCTGCAGGGGAGCACTAGTGAGCCACGCCAACCCCCCCAGTCGGGGAGATACCAGTGGAGGCTTGGTGAGGGTAGGAAACACCCACCTCCTCCCAGCAGTGACAAGGCGCTCCTCACCTTGGTAACAATGGAGGCAGAGTAGAGAACCTGTACTTCTTCGTCCCCCCACCCCACCTGGCAGTAACAAGGCATTGTCTCTCTTTCCCCTGCCAGAGTGGTGTCAGAGGAAGCCAAATGAAACAGATTTGCATGAGATCTGGAGTCTTATGACATAATAATAAAAAAGTCCATGGTTTAATAAAAAATACACTTGTCATCCCAAGAACCAGGAAGACCTCAAGCCAAATGAAAAAGGCAATCCACAGATATCAACATCAAGATGACAGAAATGTTAGAATTATCTCTCACAAAGATTTAAAAGCAGGCATCATAAACACGTTTCAATGAGAAATTATAAATGTGTTTGCGTGCTGTTTTGCAGCTGTTATGTACCCCAGAAAGCCTGTGTTCTTTTAATCTATCACTGTCGGTGCAGATCTATTGTGGGTGGGACCTTTGCTTAGGTTGTTTCCATGGAGATGTGACCCACCCGATGCAGGATGGGTCTTAATCCCCTTGCTGGAGCCCTGTATGAGAGGATAAAAGGCAGGGATATTGTGGAGAGAGCTCAGAGAAGCTAAGAGAGGAAGAAATACCCAGAGACATTTTTAAGACAGCCATTGAAACAAGAACCAGGAGAGAAGGGCCAGCAGATGTGGCCATGTGCCTTCCCATGTGACAGAGGAACCCCAGATGCCAACAGCCTTTCCTCAGAGAAGGTGCCCTCCTCTTTTAGACATTTTCATGACCTTGGAACTGTAAATTTGTAACCTAATAGATCCCTTTTGAAAAAGTCAACCCATTTCTGTTATATTGCATTCTGGCAGTTTTCTCAAACTGAAACAACTTGAAACAATGAAAAAATACAAAGTCTAAGCAAAAAAAATAGAACATATAAAAAGAACTAAATGGACATTTTAGAACTGAAAAACACAATAAGTGAAGTTAAAAAATCTCAACAACGGACTCAACAGTAGAGCAGAGAGGGCAGAAGAAAGAATCACTAAAGTAGAAGATAGTAAAATGGAACTTAACCCCCAAAAGAAAGAAGATAGCTGGAAAAAAAATAACAGTGTCTCAGGGATTCAAAGCACTCTTAAGAAACATCCAATATTCATGTCCTCAGAGTCCTTAGAAAGAGAGGAGAAAAAGCAGGGATGAAAAAATACTTGGAGAAATAAAGGCCCCAAACTTCCTAAATATGGCTAAAGAAGCTGAGCTGACCCAGACAGGATAATCCCAAAGAAATCCATAGAAAGACACGTTACAATCAATTTCTGAAAACTAAAGACGAAGAAAACCTTGAAAGTAGCATTAGAGAAATGACATCTTACTTTATAGGGGGGGAAAAACAATTCAAATGACAACAGATTTCTCATCGGAAGCCATAGCGGTCAGAAGGAATTTTGTTTTTTGAGTGCTGAAAGTAAGTTTTTCTATTAACCCAGAATCCTATAGCCAGCAAAAATATCCTTAGGAATGAAAGGCAAATCAAGACATTCGTAGATGAGGGAAAACTAACAGAACTTATTGCCAGCACAACTACTCTAAAGGAATGGCTAGAGGCAGTTCTTTAAAAAGAAAGGGAATGATAAAGGAAGGAAATTTAGGACATCAGGAAAGAAGAAAGAACTCAGTGGGCAAAATACAGATAAATACAATTGATTTTACTTCTCCTGTTGCGTTTTCTAAATTACGTATGATGGTTGAGGCAAAAATTATAACACTGAATGTGGTTCTCAATGTATAAAGAGGAAATAGTTAAGACAATATTATTATAAATGGGGGGAAGTAAAGGCACATAAAGGCAGATAAGTTTTCTATATCAAACTGGCAAAATGACAACCCAACTATATGCTGTCTACGAGAAACACTTCAAAAAAGGATGCAAACATTATTT
>PVIY010062462.1:0-10865 GCA_004026745.1 Myrmecophaga tridactyla | reverse complement strand
CCGCCTCCCGCGCGTCAGTCTTCCTCGGTCGGCTCCGCCCCCAGGGCCTCGAGCATGCGCCGGCGGGCCAGGGAGCGGCGCAGGTGCAGGCGGTAATCGCCCAGCAGCAGCTCGTCGTGGCGCACGAGCGGGTGCGCGAGCCCGCGGGGCCGGAGCCCCGAGCGCAGCAGGCGCGAGCGAGTCTTGAAGTCCGTGACAGTGATGAGCCACCTGCGGGGGGCGGAGACGGGAGGGCAGCTGGCTGGGGGGTCCCTGTTCGCTGGCCGGCTCGGGTCCTCTAGCCCGTCATCCCGTCCCTTAGCCTCGTCTCTGGCTTTGCCCTACACCCAGCCCGTCCCGGGCCCCGACCCCACGTGAGGAATGCTAGTCCCTCCAGCAGCCTGGCCCCGTCCCCTGATTGTTCCAGGCCTCGACCCCGCCTGGTCACCTCCCCATCCCGGGCCCAATCAGCCCGGCCCCCGCACCACTCCTGGCTCCGCCCCTTCACAGTCGCCTTTTAGGCTCCGCCCCTTCCCCTCGGTCTGGGGGATTCCCTAGGCGAAACTCCGCTTCTCTGAGCTCCCTGGCCCCGCCCCCTGAGCTCCATGCCCCTCCCCTCACCGCCCTCACTCAGGCCCGGCCCCGCCCCGCTCACCGGTCCCGGCGCCCTGCGGTCCCACAGATGACGTTCATGTTCTCAAAGCGGATGCTGCTCACGCGCCCGCTCTCCATGGCGCCGGGTAGCTCGGCCTCCAGCGCCTCCAGCACCTCCAGGTGGGTAAAGTCCGCCTCGGGCTGGAGGAGTCGGAGGGCGAACCTGAGCTCCTGACCCCCGGGGTCAGGCCGGCCTCGGGAGCCCCCGACCCCAACCATGGAACCTGCCCGAGACCCCGTACCTCGAGGGGCAGACCACGCGCGCCCCAGGGGCCCGGCGCTGTGGTCAGGCGGGGCGGGGCCTCTTGCTGTCATTCTAGATCATTCGACTAATCAGTCCTTGCCAAGCCCGTTTGCCAAGTTCGGTGGGCAGTTGGTGGTGAAGAGATTCACCAAGTTTGCCAACTTTACCAATCTACCGAAAACTTTTCCAGCAAGCTGCGTGGGAGGGCAGGCTGTTGGCAGCTCTTGAAGATATCTGCCAAGTTCTAAGTTGTCCCGCTTTTATCTTCGCATTCGCATTTTAAGGGATGTTCAGTTTGTCAAAAGCTAAGGGTCACAGGAGATTTTGACTTCTTGTCAGTCTGTTTAACATTCAGAAAAATAGACTGGTCCCTGACCACATTCTCAGCCACGAGATTACCAGGTCAAAGGCCATCCACAGTCGTCAGAGCATTGCAAATTGCGGTGGGACTAAAATGAAATTGGTCACCTCCGGGAGGGCAAGCCATGGGGCCGGAGGTGTCCCTTGCCCCAAGCCGCAAAAAGAGGCATTGGGGTGGGGGCTGTCCTCTTAAGAATGGGATGAGGTGGCACTGATGAGCTGAGGGAGGGTCTCTGAAACCCACATCTGGTACACAGTAGGTGCCCCATTAATGTCAGGTCATCCTTCTCTCTCCCCTGTGAGACCCTAACGGTTGCCTTCTCTGGCTGAGGGCAGGCATGGCCAACGGATTCCCACGCAGAATCGGACGAGAACAGGCTTTTTCTTAGCAGTTTTTCTTATATTTGTAAACTTTGTAGTCTTGCATGTTAGACAGGTTCGCAGGACTCCCTTTGTTCCCAGCCTTCCCCTCTCCCTGCCCCCCCCCACCTCCCCTCTTGGATCTGCAGCGATCAGATCAAGATGATGGACCCTTTTGATCCACAGTCAACTTTCAGCCGACTGCCCTGGCGCGGTAGCCCATAAGCCACAGAGCTTGGATTGAAAGTCTGTCCCCCGCTTCTGAGCCTGGGCCCCTTCCCCCACCCCGCCCAGGGGTCCCAGGGACGCTCACCGAGGTCTCCATGCAGAGGCAAAGGGGCTGGGCAGCAGGGGGCGTGGGAAACTTCCGGATGCACGGCAGCTCTCGGTCCAGGGCCTCGTATTCCGCAATGACCTGTCGCAGGTGCTGCTTCCTGAGGAGAGAGCAAGCGGGCAGGGGCCTCCAAGGTCAGGGGTAGCTGGCGTCAGAATTTGGGGGCGTTGAGGTCAGCAGGCCCAGGGGCCACTCACGAGGATTTGGTGGGCCTGCCTAGGTTCCGAGGCTGCGTCTCCTCTGGAGTCACTGGGCCCACAAGGAGGGCTCCTGGGGATGGAGAGCCCAGTTTCAGCTTCCCTGGACACAGCGACCACCCCCTCCATGTTTTTAACCGGTCATCACCAGATACTGTGCAAGCTGCCTCCAGAATGGTGGAAGGAAGAGGAAGTCTCTGCTCCTTTCGGCTTCCTCTTCCTCCCCCCAGCAGCAGCTGTGGGTCCAGTTGGAACACGGAATTCAGTTTGCAATTTTTTCGTTCTCAGGACCAGCCTCCTGGTTAGAACTTGACTGCTGACAGCTCTCAAATTGGGCGCCTTCTCAGCAACCTCACCCTCTGTTCCCAGCTCTCACCTTTCACAGCCCACTGCCCCCCAAAATCCACAACAGTCATAGAGTTCTCCCCGGGCCACGGCTGCTCAGCCAAAGACAACAGTTTCTGGAGTCTCTGGTGGCCACCTGCCACCAGGTGACTAAGTTCTCACCAACCGGTATTAGCAGGGATGAAGGGTGCAATTTTGGAGTCATTTGCTTAAAAGAACATTCCTTGTCTGGGACTTTCTTTTCTTTTCTTTTCTTTTTTTGCCTTGTCTCTTGGACTGGAACATGGATGTAGCAATAACCCAGCTTCTGCCCTCCTGGGAGGTGATGGAGCAAGAACAGGGAAGCACCCTGGACCCTGGAATCCTCCAATGGGGCTGAGGTGTCCCATTGGCCCAAACCACCTGCCTCCTGTTACCCAAGAGAGAAATAACTTATCTTCTTTATGCCATAGTGTTTTGGGATCTCTTTGTCATGATAGTTGCAAAAGGAGAAAAGTAACTCCAGACACCTCCACCAGCCCTGATGCTTTCCTATGAGACATAAACCATCTCATGGAACCCCAGCTTCAGGCAAGACCGCTCTGGGACCATGACGGACCAAGATAAAAGCAAGATCACTCCAGAATCATGGCTCAAGGCAAGAAAGCATGAGTACGAACATCAAAAATGACCAAACACCCCCCTTCCTGGCTGTAGTAGTTAGGTTCAGGTGTCAAGTTGGACAGGTCATGGTGCCTAGTTTTTCTGTTGCTGTGGCTGTAAATCATCAGCATAGTGAAATTCATCTGTGGCTGATTACATCTGCAATGGGCTAAGGGGAGCACCTTCCACAATGAGTGACATTTTAAGTTAATTAGCCAGAGGCTGAAAAGAGAAACAGCTCGATACAGCTCAGTACAGCTCAGTGCAGGCCAGTACAACTCAGCTCAGAGCTCAGAGCCAGCTCAGACCCAGATGTTTGGAGATGCAGAAAGGAAATGCCCTAGAAAAAGCCATTTGAACCCAGAAGCCAGGAGAGAGAACCAGTAGATGTCGCCATGACCCATCCCATATGACAGAGAAAACCAGTCAAAAGCGAGCTGCCTTTTTCTCTGAGGAACTGTAAATTTGTAACAAAATAAATCTCCTCTGCAAAAACTAGTCCATTTCTGGTGTATTGCATTCCAGCAGCATTAGCTAAGTAAAACAGATTTTGGTATCAGGAGTGGGGTGCTGCTGAGTTTGCAAATACCAAATATGTTGGAATGGCTTTTTAAATGGAAAGGGGAGGATTCTAGAAGAATTGTGAGGAGCTTGATAGAGAAAGCCTAGATTGCTTTGAAGAGACTGTTGATTGAAATATGAACTCTAAAGATACTTCCATTGCAGATTGAAAGGAAGGCAACCCTTGTTTTGAAGTGGCAGAATTTGGCAAAACTGAGTCCTAGTGCTGGACAGAAGGGAGAATTTGAATGTGATGACCTGGGACACTTGGCTGAGGAGATTTCTGAACTGAGTGTTGAGGATGCAGCTTGGTGTCTCCTTGCAGCTTATAGTACAATGTGACGAGAAAAGGATAGGCTGAGAACTGAACTTTTGGATGCAAAGAAACCAGAAATTGATAGCCTGGATAATTCTGGGCTTCCAGAAAGTGAGACCCCAGAGGATAATGCCCCCCGTGAAGATTTAACCAAACATGAAACCAGTCAGCCATTTAAAAAGAAGCCAGGATTGGAGATGGAGTTATCCAGAAAGGATTTGTGGAAGGTCCTATTGTCTGATGGCTTTGATCCCTGTATGCTGCATGCCAAGTGAACACATTTTTGTGAGACCTGTATAAATGGAACCACTTCCATTCTGGATTGGAAAGGACAGAAAGTAGACAGATAGAAGGAAGAATAGCCTCAGAGGCAGAACCATGGAAGCTGAGGTCTGAAGCCAAGAAATCTTGGGCCAGGAGAAGGGCTCCACCTGTGTGTGTGTGTGTGTGTGTGTGTGTGTGTGTGTGTGTGTGTAGGTGAGTTTGCCCTGGAGGTGGAGCCCGGGCTTTCCACCTTTATGTTCAGGAAGAGGTTTGGTGCCCTAGGCCTCGGAAAGAGTGGAGTACATTTCCTGGGGGTTGGGGGGAGTTTGGCTGCCACCCCATCGTTCTGAGGGGTTTGAGCGTGTGCCTCAGAGATGGTAGAGAATCTAGGTGCCACCAAGATGCTTGAAGAGGGTAGGGCCAAGTAAAAGGTGGTCTCCCCAATATTCCCCAATGCTGCTACCCTCTCCCCAGAGTTTGGAGAGAGCAGGGCTGCTGCTTAGACCCTTGGAAAGGGTGGGTCTGCTGCTTTCTAAAACCCCAAGGATGAGTGACTCTCAGACTTTGAAATCTAATGGATTTTCCCTGCAGGTTTTCAGAAGTGTTTAGGTCCAGTGACCCCCGTCTTCCTTCCAGTTTCCCCCTATGGTAGTAGGATCATTTGTCCTAATACTGTTCCTTCTTTGAATATTGGAAGCAGATAATTTACTCTAAGATCACAGGTCCACAGCCAGAGGAGAATTTTGCCTTAAGACAGACCATGCCTGTCACTGACTTTGATGAGATTTTGTACTGTTTTTGAATTGGTATTGCATTTGTATTGTTACTGAAGTGATTTAAGGGCTTTGTGATATTGTGAGGAAAATGAATGTACTTTGTGTATGGAAAGATTTAGTGCATTGTATGCAGGACAGATGAGCACCACTAGGCAAAAAAATGGCAAATGTCACTGTTTGCCAATTTTCCTGCTGTCAGCACTCACCCTCTACCGAGTTGAATGCTACCAACCATTTAACAACCAGCTTACAAAATTCAACAATTGGCTCTTGAGAATAGTACAAACGGCTCAGCAGCATGAGTGCTGCTGGTGGGCTTTGACTTCAGGATGTTGTGCTGGTTTGAAAATATTATGTACCCCCCAAAAAACATGCTTTACTCTTGATCCACTCTTGTGGGAGTGGATCCTAATCCAACACTGCAGGTTGGAATCTTTTTATTAGATTATCTCCACAGAGATGTGACACACCCAGTTGTGGGTGTGACCTTTGATTAGAGGGCGATGTGCCCCGCCCATTCCAGGTGGGTCATGATTGGTTTACTGGAATCCTTTAGAAGAGGGAACATTTTGGAGAGAGTCAGAGCTGACGGAAATGATAAAAGCTTCAGAGCCAACAGGGAGAGCCGATGTAGATGCTTAGAGTACAGAAACTTCAGAGAACAAAGACATGGTATGTTTGGAGCTGCTTGGAGCCCAGCAGACGTCACCTCATATGAGATGTGAAGCAAGCCAGAACCTGGAGAGAGCCAAGGGCAGCCAAGAGATGAAAGCCAGCCCCAGAGAAGTAAAGTGAGGAACCCCCACAGGAACAGAGGCTGAAAGCAACAGAGCCCAGGGGCAAAGGCCCAGCGGATGCCAGTACATGATGTCCCAGCTGACAGCTGTTCCTGACCTACCAGCCTTTCCTGAGTGGAGGTAACCTCTTGTTGGTGCCTTAATTTGGACACTTTCACTTCGTTAGAACTTGTAATGTATTCATTTCCCCTATTTAAAAGCCATTCCGGTTCTGGTATATCACATTCTGGAAGCTAACTAACTAACACACGAGTCGACAGAGCTTAGTTTGTACTGAAGTTAAGATCCCCTCTGAGCCCTGTTCCTCGTCCTTCCACCGGTTTCCCAAGGGCGACCGGTAAATCCCAGCCTCCTCCGCTTACAAGCCCCGAGAAGCTTCCCCTTGGCTCTAGGCTAAGATCCCAGCTGTGGTTAAGTGACCTGCCTAAGGTCACACAGCCCAAAGCGACAGAGCCAGGATGAAAACACAGGCATCTGGCTCCAAAGTACCCTGTCCCCAGTCTCCTGGTGTGCCCGGGATGGGCCACAGCCTCCTCACTCCTCCCTCTCCAGTCACCCCAGCCAGGGAAGCATCCTGAAATGTAGATCTGGCAGATGGCCCCATTCCTTAAAACACTCCCAGGACTTCTCATAGTCCTTTGGACAAAGACAGTCCAGAGCTCTCCCTGCCACCCACAAGCACCTCCAGCAGCAGAGCACTGCTGATTTCCTAAGCCCTGTTGGGCACCATGGTGCTCCTGACTTCCAGAAACACTGCCCTGCTGTGCCTCCTACACCCCAAGCTCTTTCCTGCCACAGGACCTTTGCACATACTGAAACTCTGCCTGCCACTCTCTTCCCCTCCCCTTAGCTATTCAGGTCTCCCTGACTGCACACCTACAAGTTCGCTATTATAAACTCATAGCGCCGTGTGTTTGCCCTCATCATGGCTGTAATTGCACATTTTGTCCCGTGATTCTTTTGTTACAATCTCTCTTCCCTACATCTTGTCCCCCGCTCCGCCCCCACCAGCATCTAGTAAAGCCAGGCACATAATTGATTCATAGCATTCAGTGAACAGTGACAGAAAGGACAGAACTATGAAATGCAGCATGTGGACCTTGTTTGGGTCCTAATTCCAACAAATCGACTGTAAAGAAAAGTACATATTTTGGACAACTGGGGGAATTTAAATATGTACTGGATATGAGAATAAATGCTAATTTTGTTAGGTGTAATGATGACATGGTAGGTGTGTTTTTCGAAATCTTTCACAATTAGAGATGTGTACTGAATATTTATGGGTGAAATGGCATTATGTCTGGGGTTTTCTGTAAAACAAATTTACCTTATAGAATGCTACAATCCCTTCAAAAGTACGCTGGGGTGTGTAGGGGTGTGTGTGTGCCTAGATGAAACAAGATTAACAAAATACTGATAATTTTTGAAGTTAAATAGAGGGTTGTAGGCTTTCCTTATTATCATTCTCTCTATTTTTGTATTTGTTTGAGATATTTCCATGGTTAAAAGTTCTTTAAGTTTCTATCCTGTGCAGGTCTGAATCTGTGGTGGACCCCAGAAAAGCCATGCCTTTTAATCCTCATTCAATATTGCTGGGTGGGAGCATTTTGATTGTTCCCATGGAGATGTGACCCACCCAGTTGGGGGTGGTAACTTTTGATTAGATGATTTCCATGGAGCTGTGTCTCCACCCACTGAAGGTGGAGTTATTTACTGGAATCCTTTAAAAGAGGAAACATTTTGGAGACAGTCCCTTTTGGTAGAGCCACGAGAAAACCATGTTTGCCATGTGCCCTTCCAGCTGAGAGAGAAACCCTGAACTTCATCGGCCTTCTTGAATCAAGGTATCTTTCCCTGGATGCCTGTGATTGGACATTTCTATAGACATGTTTAATTGGGACATTTTCTCGGCCTTAGAACTATAAACTGGCAACTTATTAAATTCCCTTTTTAAAAAGCCATTCCATTTCTGGTATATTGCATTCTGGCAGCTAGCAAACTAGAGCGTATCCCAAATAACTTTGTTTGTTTGTTTTTGTTTGTTTTGGCATAGGAAGGCTCCAGGAATCAAACCTTGGTCTCCGGAATGGCAGACGAGAATTCTGCCACTGAGCCACCATTGTATCACCTTATGCCAAATAACTTTGAAGTGAAAATGATATGTCCTGGAAAAGTGCATTAAATTACTCAAAAAGTGACTCTTGCAATGTCAAAGACACATGTAGAAATGTGAATTAAATGTTTTCTCATGAAAATAGGACATTAGAAAAAAAATATGTCTATATGACAACAGCGATTTTTAATATATTAAATGTGTACGTAACTAACTTAATAAATGTATTAATTTAAAAACAGGTATTCATTCACTATTTGAGGAAATGCAGTGATACCGTACTTGAGCAGACATCTCCAAGGGCTCCCATGCTCCTTGGAGGATGTTGGGGGGGGACAAGAGTTGAAGGAGAGCTGGCCCTGCCCTCAAGGAGCACCCAGTCTGATGTGGAGAGGGGATGTCATTATAAAATGTAGGTGTCATGAGGTGGAGAGGAAGCCCATCCTGGAGGCAATCAGGGAAGGCTCCCCATAGGAGGTGATGTCTATAGGATAAGGAGGAATTTGCCAAATAAAGAGGTGGAAAGGAAAAGGATGTTTCATGCAGAGGGGCTGGCATGAGGAAAGGTTTTGAAGCAAAGGAGAACAAGATCAGCTGCAGCAACTTTCTAGAACTCTCTTCAGCCCCAAGCCTTAAGAAGCACTTATTGCCATTGTAGGTTATTATTTATGAGATGATGCGTTTCATGTCTGCCCTTCCTGCAGAAGAAAAGTCTGGGTCATTTCATCCATTAGGTACCACAGGCAAAGTGCTCAGGGCTCACAAGCTTCCTAATGGCCTATACCTAAGTCACAACCTGATCATCTAAAAAGATTATTGTTCCAAAATGCTTCAAGCAAAACGGCAAAATTGAAATTAACAAATGTTGATTAAAAGGTCTGTAGAATTGGCCAACTGGTCAACTCAATTCCCCTGAACCATCCACATTCTCCTTTTTCCATGTCCTTCTTTCCCCATATGACTCACCTATCTTCGGCTCTCTGGAGAGTATCTCACCCAGTCTAAACCAGTGTCTCCCAACCCTCACGGTTCATCAGAACCACTAGGCAATTTTTCAAAACCTACAGTCCCAGAGATTCTGGTCTAATTGGGTCTAGGGCAGGACCAAGTATAGGTATGTTTTGTTTGTTTGTTTGTTTTAAAAAGAAAACCCTCCCACCTGATGTGATGCTAGGATAAGGGCTACTGGTTGAAATAATCAGGATAATCTCATTCCTTTTGCTGGGGATTGAGATCAGGGTAGAAGAGTGACTGAGTGCTGGCCAAAGAGATGGGAGAAGTCGCTGGGGACTCTAAAGGTGACAGTCTCTGATGCAACGCCTGGAACACTGGCAACTATCTTGTGACCATGAAGTAAACAAGCTGGTGAGTCAAGGTGACATATCACAGTCCCCAAACTGGGTCCTCAGTGACATCATTGAGCTCTGGGTTCCTTTTTGAGTGACAGAATTAGTTTTCTATTCTTTAGGTCACGTTAAGTGCTGTCTTCTTCACTTGCAGCTGAATGCATCCTCTCCAAGGCATTACTCAATAAGTGTTGAATTGAGTGAAGGGACGAAGGAACAACGTTATGGCAGAAGGTGCAAGTAGAGAGTCTTAAACACCAGCCGGAAGTTGTCTGGTGGGGGGGGTAAGACCACACATGGCCTCCAGCGCCAGGCTGAGTGGCCTGGAACTCTAACCTAGGGGTGCTGGAAAGCCATGGGGCTGCTGAGCAAGGTCAGCTCTGGGTGTGAGAAAGATCCCGTGGAACTGGGAGGGATGGAATGGAAGGGAAACAGGAGGCCAGGGAGGAGGAAGGAGAGGACCCGTGCAGAAGAGGATGAGATGTCAGTTGGGGATGTGGGGGCAGAGAGGAGTGGGGAGGTGTGGAGAGAGTCACAGGGCTGAGAACTGGAGGGTTGTGGGATGAAATGGTGGTAGTGGCAGCAGGCAACACCTGGGGTTGGCGATGGGGTCATTCAAAGATAGGAACCCGATAGGAGAAGCAGCTTTGGGGGGGAACATGGTGAGATCAGCGTGGAAAACAAGGAAAGTGGGACGGACCAGGGGGCGAGAGCCTCAGGAGACTTGTCAGGGCCCCAGAGGCTCATGGGAGGCATAATCCTGAGTCCTGAAGCCGGGAAACTGGGGAGGTTCTTAAGAAATAGGGTGTGGGACCCCAGCAATCTGGCAACTATGAATGTCTACAAATCAGGGGTGGCTCTCTTCAGAGGGCCAGCGACTCATTGCCCCACTGCAGGGGCTACCACGTGATCCCTGGAGAAAGCCCTCCCCCCCCCCCAAAAAAAAAGCCCAGGCCCACTCAATACCTGCCTCCCTGTGCAGGCTCGGGTTGCCCATCGTGGGGGAGCACAGGGGCTCCACCTCCTGCTGCATCCTGGGAAGGCGGGTGGGGGGTGTCTCAGGAGGGTGGGGGGAAGGGCTCTGACTGGGCCACCCGCCCCAGCTGCTTCTCCCTGCTGCTGCTGTCTCCTCCTTGTTTTTGAGGCCCCGGGACAAAAGGATGGCAGAACCAGAAGGCTGGGACCACAGAGAGATCCTGGTCCCCCTAACCTCAGAGAGCCCCTGGGCGCCCCAAGCCCTTCCTTCCCATGTCCCCACATCTTCCCTCAGCTTGCCCTGTCTCCCCAAGTCCCTCTCCCAGCTTCTTTCTCCCCACCGCTGGGCCTCATCATCTCCCCATCTCGCTTTCGCTCTTTTCCCCAGTTCCTCTGCCCGCCTCTCTCCTTCACTCTCCCCACACCTCTCTCCCGCTGTGTCTCCTCTTCTCTCCCCCCAGCTCCCCTCCCCTCTTTTCCGTGATTTCTCTGCCCGCTTCCTCCCCATTTCTCGGCCTCTCCCTGGCTCCCGGGTCAGCCTCTCTATCAGGGGCCCAGCCCCCCTGCCCTCCCGTGCCTCCTGTTTTTCTGCCTCTCTCTAA
>PVIY010062461.1:0-10858 GCA_004026745.1 Myrmecophaga tridactyla | reverse complement strand
TTGCAAAATCCCCTTGAGGGACTGGATAAAAAGAGTGGAAACATTAAACTTCCCCACCTGGGGAATTCCTTAGATTCTTGCAAACACTGGGGACTACCAATTTAATAGGCCAAGCCCTTGGTCAGGGGCTTTCCCTTATGAAATGTATTCCTGCAAAGGAGTAGCTAAACCTACTTATAATTATGTCTAAGAGTCACCCCCAGAGAATCATTTTTGTTGCTAAGATGTGGTCTCTCTATCTAAGCCAACTCTGCAGATAAACTCACTACCCTTCCCCCTACTTGAGACATGATTCCCAACATTTATGGTTGCATGGGGGATTGTGGGATTGAGAATGCCTTCTTGACCAAAAAGGGGGAGAGAAATGAACCAAAATAAAGTTTCAGTGGCTAAGAGATTTCAAAGAGATCTGAGAGGTCATTCTGAAGGTTATTCTTATCCATTAGATAGATATCCCTTTTTAGTTTTTAGGGTATTAGAATAGTTAGAAGGAAACACCTGAAACTATGGAACTATAATCCAGTAGCTTTGATTCTTGAAGATGATTGTATAGCTATATGGTTTCATGATGTAACCATGTGATTGCAAAAACCTTGTGACTGACACTCCCTTTACCCAATGTATGGACATATGAGTAAGAAAATAAAGACAAAAACATAAATAAATAATAGGGGAGGATAAGGGTATGGGATGTTTTGGGTGTTCTTTTTTATTTTTATTTATATGTTTATTCTTACTTTTATTTTCTTGGAAATAATGAAAATGTTCAAAAGTTGATTGTGGCAATGAATGCACAACTATATGATGATACTGTGAACCACTGATTGTACATTTTGGATGATTATATATCTCTCTCTATATATATATGAACATATCTCAATAAAATTGCATTAAAAAGAAATTGGAATTCTATGGTTTTGATTTAATTGAAAGCTGGCAAAGCATCAAAGATTTGGTGATGTTAGGAAAAGTAATAAAATGAAGACATACATATTGCATAAATTATCACATATTTATCCATAGAATTTTTTCTCTTGCTTAATTTCAGAAAATTTCCTAATTATGTTGTTGTTATCAAGCTTTTCATATAATTTTATTCCAAAGTAACCCCAAATTAGACCAAATTCCTTGAATGATTATTGCTCTTAGACAGCTGTTATGAATTTTAATCCTGAGAAACTTTGCTTTATCAAGGCAAGAGCAACTGATATTTTCAACAAAATGCTTAAAGCAATTCTGAGCTTCAGATATGAACCATAAATTTTATAGTTCATGTTCAAACATGATATTGAATTTACATATGAAAATGGATCATCACAGAAAGAAATCATAAAACATTTCATTCCATCCTAAAAATAGCTATAACTTAAATCACAATTTCGACCATTATTTAAAGCAGTATCTAGATCCATTAATCATTTCTCAATTTCTTATTTCAAATATTTCAATATTGGGATGATTATAAAGAAAACTGGTAAGAGCAGTATGTTTTAAGGTTTGTTCAAATATCTCTTCAATCATGACGATGAAATAGCACATGGCCCAAATAATAGTACATAGCGGTATGTAATTAACATCCTTAGAGAGTGGCCCTGTGCTTTCTAAGAGGGAGGAATGAAGTCTATTCAGGGCTGCTCAGGACGGGAGAAAAGGCCAGGAAAAAAATATATTTATTATATTATATATATTAATATAGTATGTAAATATTTGTATATGTGTATTATAGGATTCTGTAGAGATTATGGTAGGGTTTCATGGGTGTATACTGTAAGGGAAACTCATTGAATTACACACTGAGGATATGTGCACTGTATTTTATATAAGGTATATCTAAAAAATATTGGCAGGAAAGAAAAACTCTCTTAAAAAGTCCTAGAAGTAATTTCTAAATAAAACTCAATAATCAATAAGACTTAAAGGAAAACATGGATAGATCAATCCTACTAAAATTAAGAAAAAATTTATGACAAAAGACCCCATAAAATAATGAAAAGGAAAACGGCAGTCTGAAAAAATAAAAAGAGGAGCCACATGTGAAACAAAGCTTTAATATTCTGGATTTACAGAAGTTGTTTTTAACTCAGTAAGAAAAACATAATTCAAAAGAAAAGTCAGCCAAAATACTGAAAAAAAGAAAATATCTATATATCCTTCACCCAGATATTCCACTTTCCATTTTTTCACACAGAAATAAGCAGAAGCAATACATAGAAGGTATCCATTATTTTTCTTATTTTTTGTATGGGCAGGCACCAGGAATTGAACCCAGGTCTCTGGCATAGCAGGTGAGAATTCTGCCACTGAGGCACCATTGCACTACTCTATCCATTATTTTTAACTCTTTATAATGTTGAAAATTTTGAGAAACCAAATGGTTATTTTACCATTCCTTTTGATGAGTTATATTATAGAATTCATCATAACTCAAGGCACTTAAAAAAATAAAATAGTATTCACATCGAAAGATTCCCTATATAAGTGAAAAAAATGAAATTGAAATTATATACATATATACACAGATATACATATGCATGTGTATGTGTGTGTGTATGAAATAATCCTTTTGCAACAGAAAATTTTCATATCCCTAGCTGTCCTTCCTGTTCCCTACCCCTTCCTGAACAATTCAGTTCTGAAGTCATGAAGTTGGGTGGGACAAAGTAGGGGTCCATGCTAGAGAAGGGAGGAGCTGCGGTGCACAGAGTGGGCTATCAGTTTGAGCAGGCTGACAAAGGGTGAGGACAAGAACAGCCATATTTATCGCTATCAAAGAAGGGATCTATAACAATGAGAGGGAAAACACTAAAATGAATCCTGTGATTTAGGATGGGATTTGGATATATCAGTGTAAACTTGTGGTTTTCAGTATATATACTGAAAGAGAGAGAGATTGAGAGAGAAAATAAGCATGAAAAAAAAAGGTGTAAATGTATTAGCTTTGCCAAATAAAAGGACCTGGGAACAGAGATACTCTAATAGCAATATGCATATGAAATGCTGGCTCTTGGCTTCTAAATATTTTCACTAAAAAGAATTAGTGTTACTTGGAGAAATGATTGATTTAGGACTGAAACAGAAGACGTGCAAGATAAGGACACAGAAATCAGCTTAATGGAGCCCCCATGGCCAAATCAGGGACAAGTTGACCATCAAAATAAGGATAGTACAGATTACAACCTATACTATGTCCAAACAGATATAAATATACAGACAAATAAACACTTATAAAGAACGGGATACTTACATAGTTCCAAAGTAACTCCTCACACAATGCTTACTAATTACAAAAGAATAAAAGAGTTACTTTACAGTGGAAAAGCCCAACAAACATTATCTTTATTAAATGATCAAAGTGATTATAATTAATAATGACATAAATCAGGATATTGTGCCACCAGATAGGATATAATGAATGAAAAGAATGCAGAATCACTCTTGCAATATTCCTGCCAGTGTATTCCTATGTATAACCTGAATTTAATCATGAGAAAACACCAGATTAAACCAAACAAAGGGGCATTCTATAACTAATTGACACTTCAAAATATCAAGGTCTGAAAGGTAAGGAAAAACTGAAGGAGACTAAAGAGACTTTGCAACTAAATACAACATATGATGTTCGTGATTGTTTTGAAATAAAGCATATTTTTCAAATACATAAAAGGACAGTATATGAAGTATATTCCAAACATATATAAAAGAAACAAAACTATATATTATCTCATGTACATATCTATGAAAATATACAGAAGGATCTTTGGATGAACAGTGATTACATTTGGGAAAGATATTAATTGGAGAAATTAGGTAGGAAATTTGTTTGTGACTGGAAATGTTTCTGTATTATTTCACTTTTTAATACAATGATAATATATTAATCTATTGCTTATACAAAGTGGAAAGGAGATAAATATCACTATTTACAGAAGTTATATTTATATGCTTGGAAAATAAACATTTTTTAAAATCAACTGGAAAACTACTACAAGCAGTAAAATAATTCAATAAGGTAGCAGACTAGAAAATTAATATACAGAAAACAACAGATTTCACATATATCAAAAGCAAGTCAAGAAATTTAACGGAAGAAAAAATCCTGTTTCTAATTGCAACAAAACAGATATTATTCCTATAGTGGAAAATAACAACATTGTATAAGTCCTATGTGAGGTAAACATTACAGAAGGGCACAAGACATTCTTGAGTGGAATACTCATCATAAAAATGTCAGTTATCCCTAAGTTAATTTGGAATGTAATCACAGAAGTGCCAACAGGATACTTTTTTTTTAAAAACTAAAAAAGTGATTCTAAAGTTAAATGAAAACTAAACAAGAAAAATACCTAGGTAAACTCTTTATTAAAAGGGCTCTAGAGATACCAGAGTTTAAAGCAGATTGCCCATAATTAAAAAAAAACAATGTGGTAAAGGTGCAAGAATAGAGAGAGTGATCAAAGAAAAAAGAAAAAAAAATGTCTAGCAATAGACCTCTAGAGACATGGCATCAGAAATGATGTGGGGCCAGGTGGGATTTTTAATGTGAGGCTGAAGAAACTAGACAGCCGCCTGAGAAAAACCAAAATGGGGGTCCAAGTCTTATATGCTATAATATGATAAATTCCATATGGATCAGCTAATTTTTTTCAATAAAGGTCCTAGAAGAAAACATCAACAAATTCCTTTGCAACCTTGGGGTAAATAAAGCTTTCTAACTATAACTCAAAATCTAGAAACTATAAAGCAAAATGTGAATAAATAGATAAATTCACCTCCATAAAAATGAAAAACTTCTACATGGTAAAAAAAAAAAGCAAAGTCAAAATAGAAGTGATTAACTGAGAAAACTATTGATAATTCATATTGGAAACACTATTAATACATAATAGTGCCCCTTATATATAACGAGTTTCTAGAAAATGGTAAGAATAAGTTCCATAACTTAGCAGAAAAAGAGAAAAAAAGATGCAAATTTATTTATGAAAATAAAATAACAAGTGTTCTTTAAGCAAATGAAAATACGTTAAGCTTCATTCATGGTACTAGAAACACAAATTAAAATCACATTAATGCACAGTCTTGGGACTGAGCCGTGGTGGGTGTTTTGAGGGGAATAGGCGCATAAGCCCCTTATCACATCTTTTGAAAGCCTGAGCCTGCTCTGCAGTTTTCTACCTTCGTCTCACAACCATGTCCACCAAGGAGAATGGTAATTCACCAGCTGCCCACGTTCACTGATTCAAGTACAAGGGGAAAGACAGTACAGAAATGAGGTGGCATCGAATAGAAGTTAATGTAGAGCTAAGGAAAGCTAAGAAAGATGACCAGATGCTACAAAGGAGAAGTGAAAGCTCATTTCCTGATGATGCTCCTTCTCCACTAAAGGAAAACTGTAACAACCAGGGCACTGCAAATTGGTCTGTTGATGATATTGTCAAAGGCATAAATAGCAACAATTTGGAGAGCCAGTGCCAAGCTACTCAAGCTGTTAGGAAACTGCTTTCTAGGGAAAAACAACCCCCAATAGACAACATAATCCAGGCTGGTTTGATTCCAGAATTTGTGTCCCAGGGCAGAACTGATTGTACTCCTATTCAGTTTGAATCTGCGTGGGTGCTCACTAAAGTTGCTTCTGGGACATCAGAGCAGACAAGGGTTGTGTAGATGGAGGTGCTTCTCAGCACTCATTTTTCTGCTGGCATTTCCCCATGCACACATCAGTAAATAAGCTATATGGGCGCTAGGAAACATTTCAGGATATGGCTTATTTTTCTGAGACTAGGTGATCAAGTATGGTGCCATCAATCCTCTGTTGACTCTACTTGCAGTTCCTGATATCTTTAGCATGTGGTTACTTACATAATCTTACCTGGATACTTTCAAATCTTTGCTGAAATAAGAATCCTGCATCTCCATTAGAAGCTGTTGAGCAAGTTCTTCCTACTTTAATAATGCGTCTCCTACATTATGATGATCCAGAAGTATTAGCAGATAGCTGCTGGGCCATTTCCTAATGATGGTCCAAATGAATGGATTGAAATGATTGTGCCCCAATTTGTGAAGCTTCTAGGGGCTACTGAATTGCCAACTGTGACTCCTGCACTAACAGCCGTAGTTGAATATTGTCACTAGGACAGATCAACAGATTCAGGTTGAAATAGATGCAGGAGCACTTGCCTCTTTCCCAGCCTGCTAGCAAACCCCAAAACTAATATTCAGAAGGAAGCCACATGGACAATGTCAAATACCACAGCTGGCCCCCAGGACCAAATACAGAAAGTAATGAATCATGGATTAGTCCCATTTCTCATTAGCATTCTTTCTAAGGCAGACATTAAGACAACAAAAGGAAGCTGCATGAGCTGTGACCAACTACACAACTTGTGGAACAATTGAGCAGATTGTTTACCTCGTCTATTGTGGCATAATAGAACCATTGATCAACCTTTTTTACTGTGAAAGATGTCAAAGTTATTCTGGTTATTTTGAGTGCCTTTTTTTTTTTCAAATATCTTTCAGGCTGTTGAGAAACTATGTAAGACTGATAAACTTAGTATAATGATTGCAGAATGTAGAGGCTTGGACAAAACTGAAGCTCTACACAACCACGTAAATGAGTCTGTGTACTAGGCTTCTCTGTAGAGGAAGAAGATCAGAACGTTGTGTCAGAAACTACCTCTGAATGCTATGGCTTCCAAGTTCAGGATGGTACTCCTGAGACTTTCAACTTTTAAATAATACAGCTGAGGTATAAAGTTGTTGGCATACTATGTTTGGTATATGTTTGTCTTGCTGTTTCTCTACTAAGAACTCTTTTTAAATGTGATTTGTTATGTAACACTTTTTACAACAAAACTATAACAGTGCCAAACTGTACATACTGTATGAAGCCTCTCCATGTGGTATTTCCACATAGAATTTCATACCTAGCAGTGTCCTGTAAATAAAGATTAAATCTGACCTTTAAAAACACACACACACATTAATATGTTACTTTCTCCTAACATATTGGCAAAAATCCTAACCATCTAACAGCATATTTTGTTGATAAATCTTTAGGGAAGTGGCATTTTCATTCATTGCTTGGGGGCCAGGAAAAAGAAGAAAGGACAGAGAGGTGGAAGGAAAAGCAGGAAAGGAGGATCAGCTACAAAATGCATGTCTGAAGTCACTAAGCAGGTCACTTGGTCTGAGTCAATTTTAGGAAGAGGTTCTTAGCATCCTTTTCACAGAACCAATCTGAAACCCTAAGAGGTAAGAACATTGACCAAGAAGACAGGAAATCACTAAATTTAAATGAGGATTAGTTACAGAGATAAATTGTGTTATTCTGAAAGCTACAAAAAGAGTAAACATAGTCATCACTTAAGGGCCTTTCAACAAATCTTAAAATAAAAAAAAATGTTGGAAAGAAAGGGAAGGGACTGAAATGCTCCTTGATTGGAACAGGCAGACAAACAGATGTCTGATCCAGGCAGAAGGAATATAGAGCATGTGAGAAACATTTAATTTACAGATTAGCAAGAGGCTGCAGCTTCATCTGTTTGCTATGCTGGCTTTTTATTCCCATGGTTTCTAGCTCAGGAAGCTGGTTCAATATGCTTTTTTGAGAGTTGAAAATCAGAGTATAGGTCTTCTTATTAAAGACATACACATTGTTTCAGTTACCATAGAGGAGATGAAAGTGAAATTTAAAATAATTAGATCTCTCCTAAATTGATCTGATCTTGTCTACCTTTTTTTTTTTTTTTTTAACTATCTATGGCATTAAAGGCCATTTTTTTCTTCCAGGGAAATGCCAAGGGACAACTTAGGAAGTAAGAGATAACCGCAAACCTCTGAATAAAGGAGATCAAAGGAAACTGCCAAAAAAAGAAAAAAGCAGGATAACTGTTCCCAAAATGAAAGCTAATCCTAGTATAAATCAGTCTATTGGGTTGGCTTGCTCTTTACAAGTCAGTGAAAAGCTAGTATACTTCTTTCAATTTTCAAAGTGAAATTAATGACAAAATCTTTAGAAGGTCTACAAAGATTCTTACAGGCTATAACAGAATGATTTTAAAGATTATTTTTTTTTGTATGCTGTATGGTGGGGATCACATTTCATTCTTTTTTCCATGTGACTATCCCCTTAGTGCAGCACTATTTGTTGAATTTTTTGTTTATTTGGTTTTTTGTTTTTGTTTTGTTTGTTTGGGAAGTGCATGGGCCGGGAATTGAACGTGGGCCTCCTGCATGGCAGGTGAGAATTCTACCACTGAACTACCCTTGCATTCTTGATTTTAAAGAATTCTTGAAAAGATTTTGCATTTGAAATATTACATTTTGACTATCCTCAATATTAATAATTGTTTTATACTCACTGCCACAAACAGCACCTGATAACGTCTTAGGAACAATTCAAACCTGCTTTTTGATTTGTAAGACATAAATAGGATTTCCTAGGTGCCCTCCATTAAAAGGGAGAGAGAGAGAAATTAAGGTAAAGTGTTTACATAGAGCAATAATAGAGCACATCACAAATTTTTGATATCTCAAGGTTCTGTGTCCTGTCTGTCCCATATTGTTGGGAGGAAATAGAAGGGCTTGAGAGGCATCCTAACTAATTTGAAAAAGAAAGTCATTAAGCACAAGGACGCCCAGAGGCTTTGGCCAACATCTGCTCTAGGATGCAGCTGATCCATTATGAGAATGAAGAGTCCATAGCTAGGTAACAAAAAGCAAAGAAGTAATTTCTGAGAGTAGTCCCTATTGTGGAATGATTCAAGTATAGTGATTAACTGAATGCTCTCAACAGTTTTAGGAGTGAACCAACAGCCTTTTGTAGAAAAACTGTTCCATTCTGCATTATTGCACTGGTAGGGGTGGTTTCACATAGGGTGAGGCTTGAAGTTTATCCAGTTTGGGGGGGCCCTCTTTAGGAAAAAAAGAAATACTAAATTTATTAGAAAAGTGAATATTTATTTGGAATGAGAAAAGAAATTATAATCAACTATACACATTTTAAAGGCTGACAAATATAGATAAATCACAAAATCCAGATAAATAACAATGTTTTTATTAATTAACTGCCTGGCACACTATAATTTTTATTTACAATTTATTTTGGCTACATAAGTTTTGAATATTTCTTTTTATTGACAATTTTGTAATATGTTATCTCTAAAAAAATAAAACATAATCCAGTCTGAAACATAGCTGATGGAATTTGTGCTGTGGTTAAAAAGAAATTGTTTCAGCTTCACAATTTGTTATTGGTAAGTTATGTTAAGATTGGTATTGGTGGGCTGTGCGATGGTGGCTTAGTGGCAGATTTCTTACCTACCATACCAGAGACCCGGGTTCGATTCCGGGTGCCTGCCCATTAAAAAAAAAAAAAAAAAAAGAAGAAGGTTGATATTGGTAAGGTATGTTAAAATACACAAAACATGACCTCACATCCAATTGTCTGGCTGGCTGTTGAACTGCTACACGAATTATTAGTATAGTATTGCTACATACATAGAAATTTTGATAAATTTCACAAATTCCATCAAAATAAAAAAATCTTGCTTCAATATTTATAAATGCTACATTATGAGTATATTCTTTACAAGACAGAATTTCCATTTGTCTAGTTATTAATGAGAAGTGAATTTGTCTCCTGAAATTTTACACATCTGATGGTTGGAAGAATTTTCCACAGGCCATTTGGCATCATACATTTCAAATACACTTCAATGCCAGGTGTGGGAAAAAGAGGGCTCTCACTACAGACCCAACAAACATTAAAAAGATAAAAAGGGTAATATTATGAATAACTTTATGCCAATACAGATGACAATATACATATCTTGTAAAAATATTACAAGAAAAAAAATACAGACAAATATCCTTCATGAACATACACAAAATTTGTGGAAGATACATTTCTAAAGCTAATATAGCAATACAGAGAAAGAATAATATATCACGGGCAAGTTGGATTTATCCTAGAAATACAAGGTTGGTTTAAAATTCAAAAATTAATCAATGCAACTCACCATATTAACAGAATAAAGGAGAAAAATACATAGTCATCTCAATAAATAAAGACCATTTGTCTAAATAGAACATCTGTTCATGATAAAAACAGCAAAATGTGGACTTTGGGCCCTCTACATGATGCCTGATGAATGCAGGTGGCTGAAGGATGCACTGATGGAGAAGTAGATTGGCAAACGATGGTTTATACTTAGGAGCGAAGGTTGTGCTGCTACAAAAAGGAACAATGTTGTGAGGCATGCAACTATGTGAATGAACATGTGGGACATTTGGTGAGATAAAATAAGCCAGAAACAAAAGAACAACAATGGAATGGTCACTTTTAGAAAATGCTTATAAGAAAACAGGGGCCTAGATTGTAAGCTTACAGAGCAGACACATTAAGTCTGGAGTGGTGATTAGTATTTCTGGATTTTGAGAGGCTGTTATATATATATATATAAAACCTGTTATTTAGAGATAAGAACGAAGCTGAACAGGTTGGGGTTAAAGTAATTCAGAACATAGGGGTAAGGAAGACAGTGTCTATATTTTAGAACCACACATACTCTTTGAGACCAATGGAAGGAAGATTTATTTGATCTGGAACTGAAATTTACTGTAGTCAATAATCTAATTCAACCTATTTGTATAGCTCATTTGAACTATTGAAACACGGGGAGCACAGATTAAGAAAGAGGTCCTTTAATCCTATATAGATTATTGTAATGCCCAGAAACATCCTAGAGTATATTAAGCAGATAATCAAAAAGTATTGGCAAAGTCCCCTGAGGGAGGAGAGAAAGAATACAGAACTATTAAACCTTACCGGGGAATCCCCTGATCCTGTGTCAAACTT
>PVIY010062460.1:0-10855 GCA_004026745.1 Myrmecophaga tridactyla | reverse complement strand
GTCTATTTGGATCTATTCTCTTTGGGGTATGCTGCACTTCTTGGATCTGTAATTTTAAGTCTTTCATAAGAGTTGGGAAATTTTCAGTGATAATTTCCTCCATTAGTTTTTCTCCTCCTTTTCCCTTCTCTTCTCCTTCTGGGACACCCACAACACGTATATTCATGCGCTTCATATTGTCATTCAATTCCCTGAGTCCCGGCTCATATTTTTCCATTTTCCCCTGTATTTTCTTTTTCTTGTCGGATTTCAGATGTTTCATACTCCAGTTCACTAATCCTATGTTCTGCCTCGTGGAATCTACCATTGTAGGCTTCCATTGTTTTTTTCATCTCTTCTACTGTGCCATTCATTCCCATAAGTTCTGTGATTTGTTTTTTCAGACTTTCAATTTCTTCTTTTTGTTCATTCCTTGCCTTCTTTATATCCTCCCTCAATTCATTGATTTGGTTTTTGATGAGGTTTTCCATGTCTGTTCATATATTCTGAATTAATTGTTTCAGCTCCTGTATCTCATTTGAATTGTTGATTTGTTCCTTTGACTGGGCCATATCTTCAATTTTCCTAGTGTGAATTGTTATTTTTTGCTGGCATCTAGGCATTTAATTACCTTAATTAGTTTATTCTGGAGATTGCTTTCACTTCTTTTATCTAGGGTTTTCTTGCTGGATGAATTTGTTGTCTATCTGTTCTTTGACATTCAGTTCAGCTTTATCTGGACCTCTAGCTTAGGTTTTGTTTAACAGAGGAGAATTTTTCAGTTCTTGTTTTCTTGTTTCTTGCCCTGACTGTGTGGTGCCTTTTTTCCCCCACCCTTAGGAGGGTCTGCTTAGGTATTATAGACCCCAGCTGGATTTTCCCAGACAAAACTGGCCTCCTATTGGGAGGAAAGAGTCACCTGTGTCGGTTTTTCCTGAGAGTGAGACCCAGCAGGTTGAAAGACTTTCCTGTGAAGTCTCTGGACTCTGCTTTTCTTATCCTGCCCAGTACTTGGTGCTTGTCTGTCTGCAGGTCCCACCAGCATAAGATGATGTGGTACCTTTAACTTTGGCAGACTCTCCCTGCTGGGGCTGTGGTGGAGACAGAGAAGAGGTTGTAGGCTGTTTTAATGGCTTCAAATTACCAAGCCCTGGTGTCTGAATTCCTTAAGGGAGGGATTCCACCTGAGTTGGGCTTCACCTCTCCCCTGGGGAAGGCACAGGCTCCAGACAAGCCCTCAAACAAGCTTGTTTCTGCCTATGCCTGGGGCAGTTGCAGCCTGAAAAGTCCTGCCGCTGTATCCAAAGGCAGTCAAGCCATTGTAGGAAAGCAGCCACAAAAACCTCTGTTTCCTTTTTTTTTTTTCTTTTTCTGTCAGCCCTGCCCCCTTGGTGCTGGGGCAAAATTGAGCGACCTCCACTTTAACCAGTTTCACCTGAGTTGGGGGCCTATTTTTAGTAGTCAGAATTTATTAATTAATTCCACAATTGGTGTTTGGTTGGGCTCAGCCCCTACTGCTGGTAAAGTCTCTTTCCTTTCCCCTCTGGGAAGCAGCCTGTGGGGGAAGGCCACTGGCCACCGCAGCTTGGGGAATTCATGGTTCGGGGGGGGCTCGCAGCCGGTCCAGCTGGTCCAGACTGGGGTATGCTGTGTGTCCAGTCACTGATGTGGCCCCAGAAGCTGTTCTGTACTGTTTTTGGTTATTTAGTAGTTGTTCTGGAGGACGAACTAAAATGCACACATTGCTAAGCTGCCATCTTGACCCAGAAGTTCGGTTTCCTAGATCTTACACCCAAAACGTGAGCATTGAAGAAAGAAATAGATAAATGAGAACTCCTCAAAATTAAACACTTTTGTGCATCAAAGAACTTTGTTAAGAAAATAAAAAGACAGCCTCCACAATGGGAGACAATATTTGGAAATGATATATCAGATAAGGGTCTAGTATCCAGATCATATAAAGAGATTGTTCAACTCAACAACAAAAAGACAAACAACCCAATTACAAAATGGGCAAAAGAAATGAGCAGACACTTCTCAGAAGAAGAAATACAAATGGCTAAAAGGCACATGGAAAGATGCTCAACTTCACTGGCTATTAGAGAAATGCAAATCAAAACCACAATGAGATATCATCTCACACCCACCAGAATTGGTCATTATCAATAAAACAGAAAATGACAAGTGCAGGAAAGAATGTGGAGAAAGAGGCACACTTATCCACTGCTGGTAGGAATGTCAAATGGTACAACCGCTGTGGAAGGCAGTTTGGTGGGTCCTCAGGAAGCAAAGTATGGAATTGCCATATGACCTGGCAATACCATTGCTAGGTATCTACTCAGAGGACAAGAGGGCAAGGACACAAATGGACATTTGCACTCCAGTGTTTATAGCAGCATTATTTACAATTGTCAAGAGAGGGAAACAGCCCAAATGTCCATCAACAGAAGAGTGGCTAAACAAACTGTGGTATATACATACGATGGAATATTATGCAGCTGTAAGACAGAATAAAGTCATGAAGTATGTAACAACATGGATGGACCTTAAGGACATTATGCTGAGTGTGATTAGCCAGAAACAAAAGGACACATACTATATGGTCTCACTGATATGAACTGACATTAGTGAATGAATTTGGAAAACATCAGTTGGTAACAGAGACCATCAGGAGATGGAAATAGGGTAGATATTGTGTAATTGCAGCTGAAGGGATACAGATTGTGCAACAGGACTGATTGTAAAAACTCAGAAATGGATAGCACAATACTACCTAACCATAATACAATAATGTTAGAACACTGAATGAAGCTGAATGTGAGAATGATAGGGGGAGGCGGGTTGGGGGCACAAATGAAATCGGAAGGAAAGACAGACAATAAAGACTGAGATGGTATAATCCAGGAATGCCTAGAGTATACAATGATAGTGACTAAATGTAAAAATTGAAAAGTGCTTTTGATGAGGAAGAACGAAGGAATGTCAGCATTGCAGGGTGTTGAAAGTAGATGGTAATTCATATTTTAAAACTTTAACTTATGTGTGAGACTAAAGCAAAAAAAATGTTTGGTACAAAATTTATATTTTGACTAGTGCATTTCCTAATATAACTTATGTGAACAGTTTAATTGAACACCATAAGTACATGGAACCTTGAGTAGGGTGTGAGATTTTGTAAGTTTGTCCAGAGTGATGCCTTGATAAATCCCAGAGCGATTTGAAGAGTGAATAAATAAGTATTTGCAGCCCCTCCACTGCCCTCCCCAAGCTGCCGTCTCCCAGGGGCAGACAGTTTTATGATCCGGCGGATCCTCTTGGGGAGGCCGGGCCAAGGAAGGGATTCTGGGGAACCCATGGTAGTCGGCGCTGGGGAGGTGAGCAAGACGTGCCTCCTCAGGAGCTGTGCCAGTGACGCCTTCCCGGGGGCGTGTGTGCCCACCGTCTCTGACCACCACGCAGTCGGCATCACTGTGGGGGCAGGCAGGGCCTCCTGGACTCTATAACCCAGCCGGACGGGAAGACTGTGATGGTCTGAGACAGCCATCTCATCCCATGACTGATGTCTTCCTTCCATGCTTCTCCACGGTCAATCCAGCCTCCTTTCAAAATGTGAAAGAGGAGTGGGCACCAGTTCTTCAGGAATATGCACCGGATGTGCCCTTTTTATTAACAGGAACTCAGGCTGATCCCCAAGATGACCCCAAAGCTTTAGCAAGACTAAATGACATGAAAGAAAAACCCGTTTGTATTGAACAAGGACAGAGACTAGCAGAAGAGATAGGAGCACGCGGCTATGTGGAATGCTCAGCTTTAACCCAGAGGGATGGAAGACTGGTCCTGATGAGGCTACCATAGCCATTGTAACTCCAAGAAACACACAGTGAAAAAGAGACGAGGATCAAGATGCATAAACTGCTGTTGGATTACGAGAGAAAAATCTTCAGTAGCCAAGGAAACTGTCTGTTCTCTCAGAAAGCATATGAATGCTATAGTTATTCTAGGACCTCTTCCAGATAATAAAGCAGCTTAAAACTTGGGGGGGGGGGATATGCAAAAAACTGCTTTCAGAATTCCATACAGTTAAGAATGTCTCTTAAAGGTCCAAGAAGCAGCAAACAGCATCTGAAGCCACAATCTATTATAAATACTTTATTTCAACTTGAAGGTACAATCTCTCAGGGGTTTCATACAATCTCATCATGTTGTAACTACATTAACTGCTGTAAATGGAACTGCTTGGCTTTGACCATACACATTTCTGCACAGTCTTTATGGAGTCTGAACAAAGAAATATCTTCTCCCTTTCCTCCAACTAATTGTTCTTGCATGGAAGTCACTTTACTCCAGTATATCTAGAGTGGTGAAATAACAAACCCAGCCACATAGCCAAAGGTTGCTCCAAGCATGCAAGAGATGGGCCTTATCTGAGGAGAGAATATATGAGATAAAAAAGAGCAAATATTTTATTAGCACTTGAGCACAAGTTGAGTGTAACCTAAATATTTCTATATTAAAGCTTAATGTGCTTTCTTAAAGAATGCCAAAAGTGTAACAAGGTCATAACTGCATTTACCGTGAACACTAAAAATGTACGTTTTTAATTAATGTGCATTAAACTGTAACAATGTTTCTGGTAAATGTAGATTTAGTTTGATGCTCCCCAACTTGCATGAGATACATGCTAAAATTAAAAATTAAAATTTTGGGTCAGACTTTGTCATAAAAAAAAAAAGTACTTGCAAAGTCCCCTTGGGGGAATGGTGAGAAAGGGGGAAAATTCAACTTCCCCAAGTGGAGAATTCCTGATATTTTCACAAGCAGTGGGGTCAACCAAAGCAATAAGCTGAGCCCTCAATCTTGGGGTTTGTTCATATGAAACTTATTCCCACAAAGGATAAGATAAGCGTACTTAAAATTAGGCCCAAGAGCCACCCTCAGCAAACCTCTTTTGTTGATCAGATGTGGCCTCTCTCTCAGCCAACACAACAAGCAAACTCACCACCCTCCCCCTCTCTACGTGGGGCATGACTCCCAGGAGTGTGGACCTTCCTGGAAACGTGGGACAGAAATCTTACAATGAGTTGGGACTCAGCATCAAGGGACTGAGAAAACCTTCTCAACCAAAAGGGCAAAGAGAGAAATGAGACAAAATAAAGTGTCAATGGCCAAGACATTCCAAACAGAGTTGAGAGGTTATCCTGGAGGTTATTCTTATGCATTAAATAGATATCACCTTTTTAGTAAGGTGTAATGGAGAGGCTGGAGGGAAGTGCCAGAAACTGTAGAGCTGTGTTCTATTGGTCATGTTCCTTGAAGATGAATGTATGATATAGCTTTTGCAATATGACTATGTAATTGTGAAAACCTTGTGTCTGATGCTCCTTTTATCTAAGATATTGACAGATGAGTAAAAAATATGGATTAAAAATAAATAAATATTAGGGGGAACAAATGTTAAAATCAATTGAGTAGATTGAAATACTAGTGAACAATGAAAGGAAGTGGTTAAGGGGTATAGAAAAAAATAGAGGTAACAAAGGTTAAAATCTTTTAAGTAGATGAAAATACTAGTGGTCAATGAGAGGGAGGGGTAAGGTGTATGGTATGTGTGAGTTTTTTCTTTTTTCTTTTTATTTCCTTTTCTGGAGTGATGCAAATGTTCTAAAAAATGATAATGGTGATGAATATACTACTGTGTGATGATACTGTGAGCCATTGACTGTACACCATACATGGAATGTTCGTATGTTAAGAATGTTCATGTTTGTATGTTGTTGTGGTTTGATAATACAAAACAAATTTTTTAAAAAAAGGGTAAATGTGACTGCTATAAGAGCTCTCAATCTAAGCCCTAATTTTCTTATAAGCATTTTAAAATAAAGTTTACTGGAAATAAAAACATTTGACAGTTATCTTATATTGGGATCATCAATCGCAAACCATAGCAAAGGTTTCACCTTTACTCACTTACCAGAATTATGTTAATTAACAGTAAAGCACAATTTATATTATTTGTCTTGCTTCTCTTTTAAAGTCCCTTTGTGCTGCAGATGCAGTTCTGACTCATAGCTGACCACATGGACTTTTAGAAACGCATTAGCTCAAACTAGTGTGACTGACAAGTACATTTGATTGTTTCCATGATATGGAATCTTTTTTCTAAGAATAACTAAAACCATAACTAATGACATCATACCATTGTCCACCATTGTTACAGTTATATCAGGACATAATATGGACAATGAGAACACTGTCAATCTTTAGAAATTTTTATATAATCTGTAAATATGTGAATAACATTTCACCCATACAAATATCGCTAACAGAAGGATAGAAAATCCTATTTAGTAACTGTAATTCTTCCCAAACACCTCCTGTGTCATATGTTAAACTATTTTGGCACCTCACTTTCACAAGGTGAAAGAACAAATTCTTTGCAACAATTTTCCTTTAAAAGTGAGAAGACTTGTCTTCTGAAATAAAGGATGATAAGGTCAATACAAAAATCAACAAGGATATTACTCTATTATAAATCTTTGTTGTGTAGGCATCTAAGAGTACTTAGGTGATAAGAAGCTTTTTTTATAACTTTTCATAAAAATAGACCAACAATCCACGTTATTTTAACCGAGAGGAAATTAAACTTTAGTTTTGTATTAATACACAGTTTGACACAAAATTCTTTTTTTAAAAAAGGGTTATTAAATATTTGGTCAGCATTGACTATGACAGATGGAATTTACTTTTATAAACTTTCTACAACTTTCTATATTCGTTCAGGTCTCGTCTTACATATTAAAACTAGCCATTTTAGGGGGTGCAGTGGTAATTCAGTGGTAGAATTCTTGCCTGCTATGCAGGAGATCCAGCTTCAATTCCCTGTCCATGGCACTTCCCCCAAAACAAACAAACAAGCAAGACAAACAAAAAAAAGTTCAACAAATGGTGTTGCAATAATGGGATACTCACGTGGAAAAATAATGAAATGTCACCCCACCATACAGCATAGAAGAAATTAAAAAAGACCTAGCCATTTTATTTTAGAACAAACCATATCTGCCCTTAGACAAGCTTATTAAATTTTAGTCACTATTGACTAAACCTTCTACAATTTTTCATATTCTTTCAAGGTTTGTAGCTAGCAATAAACAAAATTCACTTTAATGAGAAAATAGGATCATCTTTGAATGGAAAATAATTTAAAAATACTATCCATGCTACCTATAGTCTTTTTTTAAATTCAGACTACATGCAACTAGAAATACATTTGAAAACAAATGTATAAAGCTCTTTAAACATGCATACTGTCTTCAAATAACAGTATTCATGAAGGGGAGAAGAGACAGAGATACTACAAAAAATTGAAGAAAAATTAATGCTTGGTTTAGAAAACAGCCAGGCATTTATGTATTTTATACTCACAGCATACAAATCACTACTTTACAGTCTACCTAAAATCACTCAGTTCAATCTAGCACTACCTTCGAAGGTCAAAAGAGCCCAAGTTTGAAATGTTATCAGCTTTCCAAAAATTAAGGGATATGTAGCCAGAAAAAAATAACTTTTTTCAACATTATTCCAAAGTACTAAATAATACCAGGAATATGTTAAATCATAAAGTTAAGTTATGGTTTTTTTAAAAACTAGTTCACAGCTCTACTTCTTTAATTGCTACTTTGTTATTCAATGGTGTTATAAATGTCATCTCTTCTATGAGGTTTTCCCTAGGCCATTCTTTATTTATCTGCTTTTTTAAAAAAAATTTTCTCCAACATTTCCACTCCTTTATTAAGATAATTGGCAGGTACTTTAAATATTACTATCTTATGCTATGCCTTGATATAAGAATATTCCAAGTGTAATATAAACTCTTTGAAGCTAAGAATTATGTCTTCCTCATTCATGACAGCACTTACAAACCTGATTATACAATGTACTTATCAAAAATATGCTGATTGACATTAACAAAGTCACTACAAATCCAAATTCTTGCTCATACTGGAGTAACAAATAGCAAAGAAATTAAGAAGCATCTAATTCTGGAATTCTTTGAAATCCAGATAATTTAAGTTACAATGCTCACATTTATATTTTTTACCAAACCCAACTGACTCCTTAAATAGGATATTTGAAGCATCAGCATATCTTCATTTTATTATATTTTATATAAATATCATCATTACCAGGTACCTTGCTCAGTTTATGCAACCATCTAGTTAGGCTACTTTTCAGGAGGAATCTTGAGAATGTACTTATAATACTACTTTATTTTGTCAGTCAGCTTCTAAAAATTTAGGGAGAACATACTTAAATAGAATAAAATTGTGTTTGATGCACAAAATCATTATAAAACAAGAATCAGATAGACTATGGCCCTACAATTTTTACAGCTGTATTTGTATTTGCTTTTTATTCCTTCTATTGTAGCTTAGAAAAAATCTGTTTATTTTCATACTATCCTAAAATTACAAACAACCTTAAAAGTACACAGACTATCAAGCTCTGGAAAATACTTGCAATGTTTAATTTGTCCCAAGCTTAAATCCAGGAAAACATTTCCATAGCTTTCAAGGACCTTTCATGTTACTAAAATTAGATCTTATTTGATTGCTCGTATCCCAAGGCTATTTATATTTTAATAATGATTTGTTTACAATGGTTACTATTGCACAGATATTCTTGGGGAAACTAAAATGTCAACAAGCATGGCCTATTCCAAAGCATTTCTTCTCTGCCCACCATTTCCAATCTCTAGACCCAGGTGAAGGAATCCTAAACTTCAAGCCTCATCTTTCTCTCCCCAGTCCTTCCGTTCGAATGGCTGAGGCATTGAGGCCCCAGGGCAAGGACGGGGGAGACAAAAAGAATGAGGCCTGATCTGCTGAGCTTGGTTTTAAAAGCTTTAAAAAGTGGGATTTGAGAGTTCCTATGTACCTTCTTTTAATTGTTTCCTGTTAGACTTATTTCACTTAAAGCTGAGACCTGGACAATTAGAAAAAGTCCTGTCCTCTTCTCCAAGGCAGCCCTCTTGTAGCCCACCACTGCCTTAGGGAAACTCCTGGTTTCTCTCTAATGTCCAAGTTTGTTTACAGAAATTACAAAAAATTAAGGCTTTGCTGATCAGCTAGCACTAAGGTACGTCAGAAGACTGGATAAAGGATGATATCATCCATGTTTTAAAACTTCAACTTCTGTTGAGACGAAAGGGAGAGATGTTATTTGGTGCAAAATTTATATTTTGGTAGGGCATTATCTAATTTAACTTGTATGGTCAGTTTAGTTGAACACCATTAGTACATGGAATCTTGAATAGGGCAAGAGATTTTGTTGCTTTTTCCAGATTAGTGTGATTCCCTGATACATCCCTGAGTGATTTGGACAGTGAATAAAGAAGTATTTGCAAGGTCCCCAAGGATGGGAAGAAAGGGGGAAATATTCAACTTCCCCATTTGGAGAATTTCAAATGAGAGAATATTCTCTCAAGCAGTGGGGAAAACTACACCAATAGGCCAAGCCCCCAGTCTTGGGGTTTGCTCTTATGAAACTTATTCCTGCAAAGGACAGGCTAAGTGTACTTAAAATTAGGCCTAAAAGTCACCCCTAGAACCTCTTTTGTTGCTCAAATGTGGCCTCTCTCTCTCAGCCAACATAGAAAGTGAACTCACCGCCCTCCCCCTCTTTAGGTGGGACATGACCCCCAGGAGTGTAAACCTCCCTGGCAATGAGGGACAGAAATCCTGGGATGAGCTGGAACCTGGAACCAAGGCATTGAGAAAAACTTCTTGACCAAAAAGGGGAAGAGAAAAATTAGAAAAAATAAAGTTTCAGTGTCTGAGAGATTTCAAAAAGAATGGAGAGGTTATCCTGGAGGTTATTCTTATGCATTATATAGATATTCCTTTCAGTTTATGGTATATTGGAGTGGCTAGAGGGAAGTGCCTGAAACTGTAGAGCTGTGTTCCAGTAGTCATGTTTCTTAGAGATGACTGTATGAAGATATAATGTTTACAATGCGTCTGTGTGACCATAACAACCTTGTGTCTGATGTTTCCTTTATCTAGGGTATGGACAGAGGAGTAAGAAATATAGGTAAAGAAAAAACAAATAATAAGGGGAAAAAAGGTTAAAATATATTGGGTAGATGAAAATACTAATGGTTAATAAGAAGGATGTGTAAGGGATATAGTATGTGTGAGTTTTTTCTTTTTATTTCTTTTTCTGGAGTGGTGCAAATGTTCTAAAAAATGATCATGGTGATGTATATACAACTACGTGATGATATTGTGAGCCATTGATTGTATCCCATGTATGGAATGTTTGTTTGTTAAACATTTTTGTGTTTGTATGTTGTTTTGTCAATAAAAATATTTTAAATAAATAAATAAAAATTAAGGCTTTGAACCTTGCTGCTTAGAGGGTTTTTTCCCTTTTTCTCCAGAACTTCAAGAGTACTAATTATTATGTTTATATAAAAGCAATTATTTTTCTTTAAGCAATTCATAAGAGAGCTGTTTAGGAATTTTTTGTTACTTTGCTATTACTATACAGAGGTATAAAAATATACTTTGAAAAGCAGACAGACACAAATAGAAAGTTAGTCACACAAGAAACATACACAAAATTCTTTTGAGAGGGACAAATAAAGGATTGAATATACATCATCTCATCCCATTTCTACTCTTTCACAGAATAATTCTAACTGTAATACAGTATTCTTTCCATAGAGCTATTCTCAGGCCATTTCTCTTCTGACTCTATATCATATTGAGGCCAGATTGTGTTACAGAAATAAGTCTTTTTCTGATAGACTCATAAAAAAAAATCTTTCCAATTTTTCAATACAGCCCGAAGTTTCCCATTTTAAAGAGTTTCCATA
>PVIY010062459.1:0-10858 GCA_004026745.1 Myrmecophaga tridactyla | reverse complement strand
CGTACGTATTGGGTATGGGCAGGGAAGCCGCTTCCGCCATCTTAACTCCGGACCGCGGTGCTCGTGTTCGCTTTTGTTTCCGTTTTCTTTTGCAGCAGTTAAGAACATTATAAGAAAATTGAAGAATAATGTTAGAGTGGAACTGCTAGGTCGCCTTGTCCCTTTCCTCTTCTCTCCTGTTGGGGTGTCTCAGCAATTTATTCCAAATGTAGCAGTTTCAGACCGGGGCCGACCGGTGTCTTACGTCTGACGCCCTAGGTCAAATTTGAAGTTTAGGAAAGGACGGGGAGCGACCTGGCGGGGCTTTAGGGGTTTTTCATTGCCCTGTGGCCGCCCCGCTTCCCATTTTCAAGCCTCGGTTTATACCTGTTGGTACAGGGTTGATAAAACCGGCTCAGCCAGGACCCTTTTGAGGGCAGTGAGGATGTTTCAATTGAGCGTAATTTGCAAAGTGAAAAGCCAATTCTGGGCTACATGAGGGAGTTTTTTCATTTTATCTTTCTGTTTCGTTCTCTTACGCATTAAACATTTCCTTAGGGCTCACTTGGTACTAAGCAGTGTTCTAGGGAACATATACAAATGAGTCACACCCCATGGGGTGCCCATGTTTTAACAATGGCCTTCACATTCCGATGGAGACAGAAAATAAAGGAATTAAATGTTAGGTAGTGATAAATTTGAAGAAAAGTAAAGCATCCCTTAAAGGATGCTATTTTATATTAAGATGATGTAACATTTCATAAAACTGTATCTCCTAAGCTTTTGTTAATTGTGATTTATCATCTCCAGACCGTGTTCTTGACAAACAAGTTTGCGTTTTATGTGGTTAATAAAATAGTTTGGCAACAATGGAGTACTTATCTCTTATCTCTTCGGCCATCTGAATCCCCACCGGGGTGCTCGTGTGTTCGCTTTTGTTTCCGCTTTTCGTTTGCAGCAGTTAAGAACATTTTAAGAAAATTGAAGAATAATGTTAGAGTGGAACTACTACATCGCCTTGTCCCTTTCCTCTTCTCCCCTGTTGGGGTGTCTAAGCAAATTATTCCAAATGCAGCAGTAAAACACTGTAGAGATATCAATCACTTAAGATAATGAACAGATCCAGCATGATCAATTTAATCTTACTTTAAATCTTCTCCCAATTTGATTAGCCAGCAAATAGGTTCCCTGTTTAACTCCCATGGTGATGTTCATTTTCTAAGAACTCCTGTTATCAAGAGAGAAGGGACTCACAACACAGTAAACAAAAAACTTTCAAGTCCCAATGATTTGCTTCAAGGGCGCTATGAATTAAAGCTTTTTCTCTTCATAAAGGAAAAAAATTCTGATTTCGTATCTTTCTATCCCAAGTATGAGGCTTTTGTTGTTGTTTCCACAGGCCTCAAATGTTTTGAAGCAGGGAATAAACTGGTCACATTTTGGAAGATTGCTCTTGGTGGCCTTTTGGGGGGCCACTTAGGAATATATTTCAATTCAAGCATAAGGTAATGAAGGTTGGAATTAAGACAGTAGAGGGAAAGAGAGGGAGGGGGGTTATGGCAGATAAATCACTGAAATGGAATTTACAGATGTTCCATCCCCAGCACAACTCCAAGACCAAAGAACACACCAGGCAGAAAGTTACCCATGAGTTTTAGTTAGGGTCTTAACTGAAGCAGGATAGACTAGGATAACTGCAATGCTCTAGTTGCCTATCCAGTTCTGAAAGAGTTAAAAAAACAACTGCAAATCCCTGGTTTCCTAATCCACCTCTGTCCCTCAGGGGCCTTTCCAGCTAAGAGATCAAAGAAAGCGTTAGATGTGGACTGAGACCTAAACCTTTATTATAGGAATTTACTTTCAGGAGTGAAAGAAGGCAGTCAATGGGCAATCAAGCTGCTCTGATGGCAGCTGGTACAGAGCTCAGTGGGAAAATGCTCCACAAGTAGGTGGCAACCAACAGGGCTAGTTGTAGGGGCCTGACACAGAGACAGCAGAGGAGGCTTGTGAAAAGTGAGTAAACATGATTCTGGGAAGGGGGAGGAAGGTATAAATTAACACCTTGTGCAAACAGGGGTTTGGCTTCTTGCGTACATTGATCATCTGCGCATTCTTCCTTTGTAAAGAGGTTAGTTTAACATTAACTGACCCAGGTGGCGCAAGCAGCTACATGCTCTTAGTTTCACAAAGACTCAGGGAAAGGCTTGGCCCCTAGGTTCCCACAATCCACCCCCACGCTGTGCTGACCGTAGGACAGACATTGCATTCCTAGTCCACAGCAACCATACAATAGGCAACAAAATGCAAACAAGCTGGTCATGCAGAAAATAATCCAACTAGCATCATGGCCAGATAAGGGAATTAAACCATTGTGTCAGGAGATCATCCGTAGATGTTCAGTGTTTTGTATGTAACTTTGCATGTAATTTAAAACGTGTAACATTTTGTAAGTCATCAGGGATATATACACAACATTGGATACTTATTAAAGGACTGGATATTTTGACTTGTTCCAGCACCAGAGAGTATATATAGAAATAGGAGTCAGCTTTGGGGGCAAAGTCTCTGGTGACGAGGAGAAAGAGAATAATTTTTTTCCAAACTTGCAAGGTGGCTGTTCTGCCACGTCAGCATTGCATCCCACATCACTTGGTTGGCAGGAGTGTTGGTTCATGGGAGGCCAGTGGTGCCAGATGACGGCAACTCATTGCACAGCCAGTACCAAGATCTATTGTGCACAGAAGCCCACTGCAGAAATGTATTTCCCACAGTACTATGGGCGAAAAGAAAGATGCTTATGGGGAGCAGTAAAGGGCAGGTCTTGATAGTCTAACAGTATGCATGCTGAATTTCCATTGGTGGGTAAAAAGGTCCTTGGAGAAGGCGTGTTATGGGGGAGCCTCAAATACAATATTTTTTCCCCTTGGGGCAGTGCATGGTCCCCAGAGTTGATGTCTACAGTTAGCCTAGGCATGATGAGAGTTCATGGTGTTATAAATACAGTACCTTGTGGTATGGGGGTCCCAGAGTTAAAAATATAAACAGATTTTGGCATATAGTGAAGGAACTGTGGCCTAATACTTATATTCTGAGCAATCCTAAACCCCCATGGACTTAGGAACCCTGTGCTGGTTTGAAAATATTATGTACCCCAGAAAAGCCATGTTTTAGTACTGATTCAATCCTGTGGAGGCAGCTGTTTCTTGTAATCCTGATTCAAGATTGTAACGTGGAAACTTTGATTAGATTATCGCCACAGCCCAATTGTGGGTACGACCTTTTGGTTAAATGGAGATATGATCCCGCCCATTCAAGGTGAGTCATGATTAGGTTACTGGAGTCCTTTAAAAGAGGAGACATTTTGGAAAGCATTCAGAGCTGACAGAGAGAGCAGAGACACGGATGTCTGGAGATGCTTGGAGTCCAGCAGACATTACCACGTGCCTTCTCATGAGTTGTTAAGCAAGCCAGAATCCGGAGAGAGCCAAGGGAAGGTAAGAGAGGAGATCCAGCCCCAGAGAAGCAAAGTGAGGAAAAGATCCATTGGCCTTTCTTGAATTAAGGTATCTTTCCCTCAATGCCTTAGTTTGGACATTTTTAAATGCATAATAAGTTAATAACTTGTAACTTATTAAATTCCTCCCCCTTTTTTTAACAAGAGGAACTATTTATTTATCTAAATTTTTATTAATAAAACCAATCAACATACAATATGAACATTCTTTTTTTCATCACATAGTTGTGTATTTATCATCATGATCATTTCTTAGAACATTTGCATCAATTCAGAAAAAGAAATAAAAAGAAAACAGAAAAAAAATTCATACATATCATACCCCTCCCTTTCATTGATCACTAGCATTTCAATCTACTAAATTTACTAAATGCTAAATTTATTTTAACATTTGTTCCCCCTATTATTTATTTATTTTTAATCCATATGTTTTACTCATCTGTCCATAAAGTAGATAAAAGAAGCATCAGACACAGGGTTTTCACAATCACACAGTCACACTGCAGAAGCTGTATCATTACATTTTCAGGCACTTCCCTCCAGCCTCTCTATTACACCTTAACTGAAAAGTTGATATCTATTTAATGTGTAAGCATAACCTCCAGGATAACCTCTCGACTCTGGAATCTCTCAGCCATTGACACTTTATTTTGTCTCATTTTTCTCTTCCCCCTTTCAGTCGAGACGGTTTTCTAAATCCCTTGGTGCTGAGTCCCAGCTCATTCTAGGATTTCTGTCCCATGTTGCCAGGAAGGGCCACACCCCCTGGGAGTCATGTCCCACATAGAGAGGGGGAGGGCAGTGAGTTTGCTTGTTGTGTTGGCTGAGAGAGAGGCCACATCTGAGCAACAAAAGAGGTTCTCTTGGGGGTGACTCTTAGGCCTAATTTTAAGTAGGCTTAGCCTATCCTTTGCAGGGTTAAGTTTCATATGAACAAACCCCAAGATTGGGGGCTCGGCCTATTGCTTTGGTTGTCCCCACTGCTTGTGAGAATACCAAGAATTTTCCACTTGGGGAAGTTGAATTTTCCCCCCTTTTCACCATTCCCCCAAGGGAACTTTGCAAATACTTTTATTCACTGTTCAAATCCTTCTGGGATTTATCGAGGCATCACTCTGGACAAACCTACAAAATCTCATGTCCTACTTAAGGTTCCATTTACTTATAGTGTTCAATTAAGCTGTCCACATAAGTTATATTAGGAAATGCACTAGTCAAAATATAAATTTTGCACCAAATAAATATTTTTTGCTTGAGTCACACTCATAAGTAAAAGTTTTAGAATATTAATTACCATCTATTTTCAACACCCTGCATTACTGACATTCCTTTGTTCTTCCTCATGCAAAAGATTTTTAAATTTGTACATTTAGTCACTATCATTATACACTCTAGGCATTCCTAGATTATGCCATCTCAGTCTTTATCGTATATCTTTCCTTCTGATTTCATTGGTGCCCCCAGGCTTCCTCCCTCTATCATTCTCACATTTGGCTTCATTCAGTGTTCTAACATTATTGTATTACAGTTAAGTAGTATTGTGCTATCCATTTCTGAATTTTTACAATCAGTCCCGTTGCACAATCTGTATCTCTTCAGTTCCAATTACCCAATATCTACCCTATTTCTATCTCCTGATGACCTCTGTTCTTAACTGAAATTATCCAAGTTCATTCATTAATGAGTGAGATTAGCCAGAAACAAAAGGACAAATACTGTATGCTCTCACTGATATGAACTAACATTAAATTCTCCCTTTTACAAGCTGTTCCAGTTCTGGTGTATTACATTCCAGCAGCTAGCAAACTAACACAATCTCCAACCAGTGTGGCTGCATAGGCCAGGCCAGGGCCAATTGACCTTATTTTCCCCATTTTCCAATGCTTATGGCACAGACAAAAGCAAGTTGTCATCATTACCTCTCTGTGGCTGTAATGCCACTGCCCCCTTTATCTGTATTCTCAGGGCCTGCATGGGTCTGGCTGTCCATCTCTATGGGTGCGGGGGCAGCCGCCCTGCTTTTAGAGTTGATGTTGGTCAAGGAAGGGTAAAATCGTCAAGTTTACTGCTGCAGGGACCTTCTGTCATCCTTTAATTGTTCTTTTAAGAGGCCATTCATTCTCTCCATCAGTCCTGCCACATTGGATTATTGGGTAAGTGAAAAGTCCACAAAACATCATGCCCAGTTGTCCAGGCTGTCTGGTGAATTGGGTCTCCCTTCACTGTTCACATGTGTGGGGACCCCTCAAAAAAAGCACTTATTTTTCCAGGCCTCTTATTGTAGCCCTTTGGTTAGCCTTTCCTACTAAGAAGGCCAGCAACAGTTCTGTAGCTGTATCTACAGCCAGGAAGGCGTAATTTCCACCTTCAGAAAGAAGAAGAGGTCCTATATAGTCTACCTACCATCAGGTGACTGGGAGCTGCTCACAGCTAATACAGCCAAGTTGATGTGGAAGCATATTGGGTTATCATAGAGAGCATGAAAGACAAGCATCTATGACTTCCTTTAGCTGCTGTGCCAGTTGCTAGAATTTTTGATTTCATCAGTGACCTGTTTCTGGTATAACTACTTGGCAGCCTCATGTGCTGCAGGTGCTAGATTGCAGATCTTTGCCAAAGCATCCACCTTGATGTTTCCTGGTAATGAATCAGCATTATGGGTGGAAACATGAAAAACAGTTACCTTGCTTTATGGAAAGCAGATGTCTTCCCACATCTCTTTTCCCCATAGGGGCAGTAGATCATTGTCCATTGCTCTTGTTTCCATGTAGTCATCTGCACAGTCAGGCCTCAGTATATGGCCCAATTGTCAATACAAATAGTCATTGCATCCATAGGTTCATGGACGATGACTATTCTTGGTTCAGCCCAATGCCTGCTTTGTATAGTCCCAGTTTCCTACCAGATGGTGTCAGTGCTAAGTTGGACAGCCACAGCTGTTCAAATGGCAGGCTGCCCATATGCTGACCCATCGGTGTACCAGGTGGAGTCAGGTATGATCCCACTACCATCAACCACGGGCATGGGAACAGCCACTTTGGGAGGGTCAGCTGGAAGAGGGCAGTAGTATTCTTCCATATAAGAGATAGGTTTCAAGATGTAATGCATCTCTGTACTTAATGGGCTGTTGTTAAAAGCACTACACTGCATTTAAATATAACAAAAGCACTACACTGCAAAAGATAGGCTTTTCACTTTGTCAGCGTGCTAAGCTGAACACTTCCAGAATGGAGGTTATTGGTGATGTCACACACCCACCCCTCTGTAAAAATGATGGTTTGCAGAGTCACCAGGCACTTTTGAGTTAGTCCTTCTACTTGCAGCAAGACATTATAGGCTGCATACAATTGTATTTCCAAAGGACTATATCTCAGCTCTGCTCCTTTCCACAATTGGGACCAGAATTCAATAGGTACATGTTTTGCCTGTTGCTGTTGCTGCAGCTGCAATCCCTGCTCAAAGCCAAGATCATTACTGGCCATATCCAATTCACAAGGCACATCTGGATCCACCCCCTTAGAGCTAGTGCTTGTGCTATAGCCTGTTTGAACTTTTCAAAGGCAGCCTGCTGGGGGACAGCCCATTCCTAAGTCTTCCCCTTTTGAATTAATGTGTACAAAGGCTTGAGGATTTGTGCTAAGTGTGGTATGAGTGGTCCCCAATATCCTACAAACCCAGGAAAGCCATTAATCGGGGGTACAGAGGGTGGGATATTTTTGTACTTTGTGAACCACAAGAGAAGGAATAGTTTTAGTCTTACCTGACCAGACAATACCCCAAAATCTGAAAATTCAGGTACCTGTAATTTGCGTTGATTTACTGCCCATCCCCAGTTTTCAAGCTGAGTCACCACTATGCTAGAGGCAGTTTCTAGTTCTGGAAGAGAATTATTGGTTAGCATGACATCATCGATGTAATTCGGGCGGTTTCCATACTCCATTGTTGTCTTCCCCATGTGAATGTGAATGCAGGTTGGCTGGAGGGATCTAAAAAAATACTGAAGAAAGCATTAGTAAGGTCTAATACAAAATGAAATTGGCCTAAGCGAGTACTTATGTCTTGTAATAAAGTAGCAATATTTGGCACAGCTGCAAACAAAGGAGGAATTACTTCACCTCTCTATAGTCAATTGTGCTTTGCCACATTCCATCAGTTTTCTTTATTGGCCAAACAGGACTATTGAAAGGACTTTGTATTGGTTTGACACCAGCACTTCTATATCATCCTTACTTTTATCTAATTGCTCTGAAAGGCCTGTTACTGAACAGGTGGAAGTCTTCATACTTCTTTCTAACTATAACTCTTCTTTCAACCTGTGGATTTCTCTGTCTTTCTAGGACAGTGTTCTAGTTTGCTAGCTGCTGGAATGCAATACACCAGAAATGGAATGGCTTTTAAAAAGGGGAATTTAATAAGTTGCGAGCTTACAGTTCTAAGGCTGAGAAAATGTCCCAGTTAAAGCAAATCTATAGAAATGTCCAATCTAAGGCATCCAGGGAAAGATACCTTAGTTCAAGAAGGCTGATGAAGTTCAGGGTTTCTCTCTCAAGTGAGAAAGCACATGGCTAACATGGTCAGTGCTTCTCTCTCAGCTGGAAGGGCATGTGGTGAACACGGCATCATCTGCTAGCTTTCTCTCCTGGCTTCTGGTTTCATGAAACTCTTCGGGAGGCGTTTTCCTTCTTCATCTCCAAAGGTTGCTGGCTCGTCAACTCTCTGCTTCGTGGTGCTGCAGCATTCTCTGCTCTCTCCGAATCTCTTCTCCAAAATGTTTCCTCTTTTATAGGACGCCAGAAACTTATCAAGACCCACCCAAATGGGTGGAGACATATCATCACCTAATCTAGTTTAACAACCACATTTGATTAAATCACATCTCCAGGGAGATGATCTGACTATAGTTTCAAACATACAGTATTGAATAGGGATTATTCTGCCTTTACGAAATGGGATTTTGATTAAAACATGGCTTTTCTAGGGGACATTCATCCTTTCAAACCAGCACAGACAGTCTTCTGTAGCTGGCAGTATCGCATACAATGACCACTGCAACACAGGTAAAAATGTCAACAGCCCCAGGCCACCCTGGGATTACCCCTACGGAGTCCCCCTTCCAAGTATCAGAAAATTTGCATACAGGAGAAATCATTGCAATCCACCCTGGGATTCCCCCCGCCCCCCTCCAGATCCTAACAGTCCTGTGGCCTGTTGTAGGAAGACTGTTAGTCTAGCTAGGGAGTTAGAGGCATCTCCACATTCTCTCAGCAGACCCCATTCATCTAGGAGTGTAGCCACCCCTCCCCACTTAGACATCGCAGGGCACCCCAGTGTCCCACCTGGGGAATCTGCCTTTCCCAAGTTCATGCCAGGGGGCTTCTTTGGTCCCCTGGATGCTCACCAATTCTCCCGGCCTCCAGGGGTCTTTCCAGGCAGGAGACCAAGAAAGCATTAGACACGGACTGAGACGTGAAACTTTATTACAGGAATTTACTTACAGAAGTGAAAGAAGGCAGTCAATCGGGGAATCAAGCTCTGATGGCAGCTGGTACAGAGCTCAGTGTGAAAATGCTCCACTCGGTGGGAATCAACAGGTGCCTGAGACAAAGACAGAAGAGGAGTCCTGTGAAAAGGAGTAAACATGAGTCCAGGAAGGAGGAGGGTATAGATTAACATTTTATGCAGAGAGGGGTTTGGTTTCTTGCGTACATCAGTCATCTGCGCATTATTCCTTTGTAAAGTGGTTAGCGTAGACATTAACTGACCCAGATCAGGCAAGGAGCTGCGTGCTCTTAGAGTTCACAAAAACTCCAGGAAAGGCCCGGCCCCTTGGCTCCCACAAGCTCTTAAAAGAGTTAATGGACAACTGCAAGTCCCTTGTTTCTTAGCTAGCTCCAAAGGAATTAATGCAAAATGGAGACTTTTGCTGCAAACTTCATGGAACAAAAAATTTCCCTAAAGCCCAGAAACCTCCCCAAACCATAGAAGCCTCCCCAAACCATAAAAGCTTGTAAAATCATGGGACCAAAGCAAACTCTCAGTTAATAACAGGAGGCCGGGGGTTGTAAGGATTGTTAAACATCTGCCCAAAGACAAATTTTGAATAAGTGATGGACTAGCCACAAGCATCAACAATTATCTTTCTAAAACAATGCTAGCCCTGTAAATACAAACTTTGTAAACCCCTAATATTCAAAGGTTGCTATGGAAATATGCCATTATCAAAAACCCTCCTATAAAACAAGCTAACCTACTCCTTACTCAGTGTGTGTTTCTCCCTTGAATATGTCTGTGTAATCTCTTTAAAGTGTACTCTTTCTCTCTTTCTTTAATAAACTTTATTACTTATTCCTACTGGTCCTCTTGTCTCTAAATTCTTTTAGTGTTGAGACTCTTGAACCTGGAATGGGGCTCAGCTGGCACTATTGCCAGAAGGGCACCAGCTGCATTATGAACAGGAGAAGATTCTTCCCAATGGCAGCCAGTTGGGAAATGGAAGTCAGCACTCCACATCGATCAGAGGGGGAAGCAGTTTGCTGTTTTCTTTACATTTTTTTTTTTGTGAATTGTAATGTTTATACAAAAAAAAAGCAATAAATCTCAAAGTACATTGTAACAACTAGTTATAGAACAGATTTCAGAGTTTGGTTATTGTTTCACAATTTTAGGCTTTTATTTCTGGCCATTTCAAAACACTAGAGACTAAAAGAAATATCAATACAATCAATCAGCAGTCATACTGATTTCTTAAATCCTATCTTCTCTGTTATAACTCTTCCTTCTCGTTTGAGTTTTCTCTGAATCTTTAGGAGTATTTGGGCTATGCCCATTTTAACGTTTGCATGTTGGACGGGCTGTCAATAGTATGGGATGGGGGATAGAACTAGTTGATGTTCTGGAGATGCTGGCCTCTCAGGGTTTCAAGACTCATCTGACCTAGGAAACCAGTTAGAGGTTGTAGGTTTCTGGAAAGTAATCTTAGCGTGTGAAACTTCTGTAGAATCTCAAATAGAGCCCTAGGTGTTCTTTAGTGTTAGCAGGAATGGTTTTGGTTGGGGTTTGGCAAACTGTGGTAATTAACAATATCTAGTTGAAGTTTGTGCAAGAGTAGCCTCCAGAATAGACTCTCAACTCTGTTTGACATCTCTTAGCCATGGTACCTTATTTTGTTATATTTTCCCCCCTTTTGGTCAGGAAGGCATTGTCAATCCCACAGTACCAGGGCAAGGCTCATCCCCAGGAGTCATGTCCCATGCTGCCAGAGAGACTTTCACCCCTGGATGTCATGTTCCATTGTAGGGGGAAGGGTAATGATTGTATTTGCAGAGTTATGCCTGAAGAGAGATTGAGAGAGAGAGAGAGAGAGAG
>PVIY010062458.1:0-10860 GCA_004026745.1 Myrmecophaga tridactyla | reverse complement strand
TCTATTACTTTGCTCCCCAATCTTTTTCTATGATTTGTAATCACAATTGTAATTATGTAATCTTATCAAATATATAAACCTATGAAATAAATGTGAAAAAAAAGTTGTTCTTTCTTAGAAAATTAATTTGAGTATTATGAAGACAATCATGAAAGGCAAGTTGCTAAAATGTTATCAAATTCAGTATGGAAGAAAAAAATGGTAAAAGTTGGGGTGAGATGGGAAAGGAGACTGTAAAATATCAAGAAGTATTCTACAGTTATGCAGCTTCCCAAGAGTCATTAAATTCTCCTTCATGAAGATGAGTGGCTAAACAAACTGTGGCATATACATACAATGGAATATTATGCAGCTGTAAGACAGAATAAAGTTATGAAGTATGTAACAACATGGATGGACCTTGAGGACATTATACTGAGTGAGATTAGCCAAAAACAAAGGACAAATATTGTATGGTCTCACTGATATGAACCGACATTAGTGAATAAACTTGGAACATTTCATTGGTAACAGAGACCAGTAGGAGATAGAAATAGGGTAAGATGTTGGGTAATTGGAGGTGAAGGGATACAGATTGTGCAACGGGATTGAATATAAAAACTCAGAAATGGACAGCACAGTACTACCTAACTGTAATACAATTATGTTAAAACGCTGAATGTGAGAATGATAGAGGGAGGAGGGCTGGGGGCATAAATGAAATCAGACAGAAAGACGATAAAGATTGAGATGGTATAATCTAGGAATGCCTAGAGTGTATAATAATAGTGACTACATGTACAAATTTTAGAAATGTTTTTGAATGAGGAGGAACAAAGGTGTGTCATTGCTGCAGGGTGCTGAAAATAGATGGTAATTAATACTTAAAAATTTCATCTTGTGTGTGAGACTAAAGCAAAAAATGTTTATTTGGTACAAATTTATATTTTGACTAGTGCATTTTCTAATGTGACTTTTGTGGATAGCTTAATTGAACACCATAAGTACTTGGAACCTTGGGTAGGACATGAGATTTTGTTGGTTTGTCCAGAGTGATACCCTGGTGAATCCCAGAGTGATTTATCAGTGAGTGAAAAGGTATTTGCGAAGTCCCCTTCAGGGAATGGTGACAGTGGGGAGAAATTCAACTTCCCCAAGTTGAATTCTTGATATTCTCATGAGCAGTGTGGACAACCAATGCTATAGGCTGAGCCCCCAGTCTTGGGGTTTGTTCATATGAAACTTAACCTTTCAAAGGATAGGTCAAGCCTACTTAAAATTAGGCCTAAGAGTCACCCCCAAGAGAACCTCTTTTGTTGCTCAGATATGGCCTCTCTCTCCAGCCAACACAACAAGCAAACTCACTGCCCTCTCCCTGTCTATGTGGGACATGACTCCCAGGGGTGCAGACCTTCCTGGGAACGTAGGACAGAATCCTAGAATGAGCTGAGACTCAGCATCAAGGGATTGAGAAAACCTTCTCGACCAAAAGGGGGAAGAGTGAAATGAGACAAAGTGTCAATGGCTGAGAGATTCCAAACAGAGTCGAGAGGTTATCCTGGAGGTTATTCTTACACATTAAATAGATACCACCTTGTTATTCAAGATGTAATGAAGAGGCTGGTGGGAACTGCCTGAAAATCTAGAGCTGTGTTCCAGTAGCCATGTTTCTTGATGATGATTGTATAATGATATAGCTTTCACAATGTGACTATGTGAATGTGAAAACCTTGTGTCTGATGCTCCTTGTCAACAGATGAGTAGAACATATGGAATAAAAATAAATAATAGGGGGAACAAATGTTAAAATAAATTTAGTTTGAAATGCTAGTGATCAATGAAAGCGAGAGGTAAGGGGTATGTATGTATAAATTTTTTTTCTGTTTTCATTTTATTTCTTTTTCTGAATAGATGCAAATGTTCCAAGTAATGATTATGATGATAAATATGCAACTATGTGATGATATTGTGAATTACTGATTATATATGTATAACGGAATGATCAAAATAGGAATGTTTGCATTTGCTTTGTGTTTTTTGGTATTTAAAAATTTTTTTTTTAAATTCTCCTTCATAAAGACACCAAAACTGGAGATCTTTGTCAATGTATTATAGGTGTGGTTTAGGCAAAAATAAATGGATGAAACTCAACCATGCATACCTATTATAGTGTAGGTCTATACTAAAAAATACAAACCTATTATATTGTAGGTCTATACTAAGAAATTCATACCTATTATAGTATAGGTTTATACTAAAAAAAGAGCCTGGGCCCCAAGAATAAGAGATTAGCTAGTGTCCATGTTACAAGCTTTAAGATAAAATAAAACATCAGGTGTGTCTATATGTGTGTGTGTGTGTGTGTGTGTGTGCGCGTTCATGTGAATAACTAATGAACTTTTCACTTCCAAAAGGATAACAAATATATCTTAAAACAAAAATTGTCTGCTGTATTTGGAAACACTAGAAATACCTTAACTTTTGATTCTATTTAGGCAAACTACTGTATATTTATAAAATGCATAACTCAATAAAAACTTAATTAATGCCTTTTATTTGTAAAATATTTTGTGCAGTACATCTATAAACCATACATCTAAATAAATTTCAAAATAAAGGAAAATTTTAAATAGAGCTATACGATACTTGAGAATTTCAAAGTTGATGGATTATTGAAAAATAAGAATTGTCAAGTGAACCATAATATCCTGCCATATTTAAACTTCACAATAATTTTAAGGTGATAAAATATAACTGAATAGTATATTTTGTCTAAGACTGTAATTCCCACAACATTATCATCTCAGTATTAGGAGCATCATATAGTTAAAGTTATTCACCATAAAGCAAAGTGACAACAGAACATCGCAATCTCAATGGTTAAAGAAGCAATAAAAAGAGATAATAACATGGATTTACAATTTAATTAAATGCTCAAACTTTGAGCTGAAATAGCTCTACAATGGCTCTCTACTGAATTTATCACTGAACAACCTATTGACCAACAGGCTACCAATAAACATTTCTGTTATTCTCCATGTCAATTTAATTCTTTCAGGGGGATGAAAAGTAGCCCTTACAACTGAGATGCCAGATTAAAGTTAACTCTCCTTCAGTTTTTCCAAGATTTCCTTTCCTTGCTAGATATGAGCAAACATAGTCATTTATACACCTCTATTATATTATGCAGAACAACAAAAACTTGTATTCTCAACTTTTTTGACATGTACTGAAGGAATCTCATTCTCATGCTTTTGAAGTAGGAAGTGACAAGACTATTAACTTTCTTTCTAAGAAATGATCCTTAACCCTTACAAAGAACACATTCATTCATATAACAAATATTTACTGAGAACTGCTCTACAGTGTGCAAAGAACAATGGAAACATAATGATGATTAAAAAATGGTCTTTTCCGGGTTTCCCCAAATAGAGGAACAAACCACTTCAATAAGAAGATTCTTCAATTTGGTTTTAAATGACAGCATTTTCAGATATACTTCCCTTAAAGTATATTACAACAGGATTCATGGAGCACCCCTCCCCTCAAAATACACATAGAATCATTATAATCCTCCATATGCCCGTTTCTAAAGACTTCAACAATATTTTACATATGATAAAAAGGCTTAGAAGAAGAAACGAAAAATAAAAGTGACTATATTGAAGCAAGTTCAATTATCAAATAAGATTTCCGATTCTCACTTACAATAAACCTTAAAACTTCACTCAAAGAGGTTAAGTAGAATTCATCCTTCATCTTTTCAGAAACTCAAATCCCACAGGTGTGATCAGAGCAATAAATGTTTAGCAAATTTATTCTTTCAAATGCTACCTCGTTCAGAGCAGTATGGTTCTTCATCAATAAGCTCAAATTTGGCCCAGCTGATTGTGTTCCTTATGCAGAAATGGAAGAATTAATTTTAGGGCCCAGTTATATAGTCTTAGCCCACAAAGACCTCTCAAGGAAGTCAGGTTGGTTAAGTAAACATATTGAAGTTACAGAGTTAAATGCAAAAGGAGCATTTATTGGATAAACAGAATTCTACACTATTGCAAAAGTAAAAAATTCCATTCACAATAGCATCAAAAGAATGAAATATTTAGGAATAAATATAACAAGAGAGGTATAAGATTGGTGGTACACTGAAAGCTGAAAGAAATTAAAGAAGACTTAAATGGAAATATAGCCCATATTCATGGGTCAGAAGACTTAATATCATTATATTGTTAAGATGGCAATATTCCCCAAATTGGTCTACAGATTCAGTGCAATCCCTAACAGAATCCTTGCTGGTGACAGTAAAAATAAAATGTGGTATACTCATAAGATGGAATACCATTCAATAATAAAAGGGAACTGATACTGATTCATCCAACATGTGAAAGAAGCCTTATACTAAAGAACACATATAGTATGATTCCTTTTATAGAAAAGATCCAGAAAAAGAAAATTTATAGAGAGGGAAAGTAGATTAGTTGTAGCCTCAAGTGGGAATAGGAATTGACTGCCAACGGACTATGAGGGACCTTTCTGGGATGACGGAAATGTTCTAAAATTAGATGGTGGGGATGGATGCATGACTATGCAAATATACAAAAATCAATGAATTGTAAGGGTGAATTTCATGGAATATAAATTATAGTTATTTTATAATATAATTATATACTTCTAAAATACAGCTGTTTAAAAAGGTAAATATAATGCCAGTATTGGTTGCATTTGAAACCTTTACCACTGAACCTGGTAACACTGTAGGCACTCAAATATTTGCTAAATGGACTTAAGCCTTAAATGATTTCTAAAATGCTCTATCATTTCAAAAATTTGCCCTTAAAAAAGACAGGAAAGGATGTGGCACTGCCATTATTGACTAAGAAGTAGAGTCAAATAGAGTTTGGTAATGAACATAAAGTATGGTAATGATCTGCAGTTTGGTAATGAACAAAAAGATCAACAGTATCAGTAAAAATCCACATATTTACTATCCTGTTCATTCCCTCATGATTTCACTCTTCAAAAAAATTCATTTTTTTGTGTCTCCTTCCACATTAAAATATTCAGTAGGTCATTACCATTTGCTGAGGGCCAAATTTGATTTCAGTGCTGTACTAGTGGTGGATGCCAGATTTTCTACAGTTTACTACATATATTCTTCATCCTCATCATTTATATATTCACCTACTTATATGACATTGTGACATCTATCTCCACACCCACAAACTGCTTTGCTTCAAAATACTAAACAACAGTTTTCACATAAATTTTCCACTTTTAACTAGACTCAAATAACATCAAGTCATAACTGCAGACAGAGCTATTAACAGTATCAATAAAAACTCCACAACCTTATAGTTACAAAAAGTTACTTCATTTTTATACTTTTTTTCTGGTGAACTACATGAAAGACACAAAGGTATTAAATCAGCAGGAATGATTTTGTATAATGTTCTTTAGATAGCCCAATTTTTTACTATTACAAAAATTAATGAACATTCAAATTCCATTTTATGCATACAAATTTCTCAATTATTAATTATTAAAATACCAAATGACATTGAGGGTAACTTTTCTAACTCATTCACGAATATGTGTGTGTGTGTGCATATATGTACTACTGCATTTTTTCAAGCTTTTTGAAAATAAGTACAACTTAAAAATGTGTAAATATTGTACTTAACATAAAGCACTACAGAAGGAATATAAGTAAAACTTCTAGTTATTTATATTCAGCTGTTCAGGATAAAATACTAAGTAATTTTTAACTTGTCTTTTGAGTGATCCTTCACTAAAAGGAATGTCAGCATGCTAAACATATAATCTAGTGTGAATATATGAACTTTTTATTCGATTCAATTTTGTGCACCCATTCCCTTTAGTCTCTGTCTGCTTTGACTCATTCTATCCAACTTGTCATTATTCTTACTTTCTGACTTTGTGGTTATGTCATTTAAGTCCACATTTGAAAAAACAAAGCAGTCCTTTTCTTTTCTGTCAAATGTCTCAAATTCCTCTGCCATTTAAACTTAACGTGACAACTGCCTCTAAAGCTAAAGATATTTTATTCTTCTCCAAGTCTTTCCAATATCTCCAAATATCACTCAAACTTTTTTATCCTTACTACTTTGCTAGTCATTATTCATTTCTTAATTATTTATTTGAAACTCCTCCCTTAGTGAATTACCTCACTCTCTGAGGGCCAGAGCCCAGCAACACCCTATCACCATTGGTGAGTAAATTTTCTTTCACTCTTATCTTCCACAGCTCTGGTACTCTTTTCCCAACTTTCTTACAGGTTTAAATTCACGGTTCTGTAGCTTTACACAATTTTATTATATGTCCCACATTCTCTCTCAGGAGGCTATATACCTGTAACATGTTTTACACGCATAGAGCTATCTACCAGTCAAATTCATGAGGAAATGCAACCAAGCCTGGAATACAGAAGTACTGACTGACTTCTGACATAGAATGCAACAGGATCAATACTAAGGCTTAAACATGCAGAATTTCACAAATTCCCTACATATTCTTTTAAAATTCATTTTCAAGTCAATTTTGTAAGAACTTATTCCCACCTACTGAAATGGAACTAAGAATGGACAGAAGCAATCCTCAAATCTGTTTGCTTATCAACAGATGTCAATTATATTTCCCATAATTAATTATACTTCCTTTTTGTTAACAATAACCATGACTCATGGTTAAATTCATTGATCTGAAGATTGTAATAGAGACTATCTTTTGTATTGTTATGTTACTTTCCTAAACTTTAGTTTGCTTTACATGCAGGTTATAACTTTTCTATCATAAATATAATGTAAATTATTAAAATTTAGATTAGGGTTTTAGAACTTTAATTTAGTCTTTTTTTTTTTTCACTTGAAAAACGATTCCATTTTTTTTGTTTGTTTTTTTGTTTTTTGGTTTTTTTGGCCTGGGCAGCCTCTGGGAATCGAACCCAGGTCTCTGGCATGGCAGGCGAGAATTCTGCCATTGAGCCACCATTGCCCACCCTAATTTAGTCTTTAATAGAGGTTTTTTAAATGACTTAAAGGTAAGCTCATATCTTTAGTAGTTCAAAAGCAAGAGACTAAAAACTTATATGTCTAAGATAAAGGAAAAGAGAATGAATATATACATATGTGCATTGGAAACTGTCACTATAATAACTTATCAGATACTATAATCATTATGATGATGTAATAGAATTGTAGTATTTATATTGCAACCATCTTCTCTCCATAGGGGAATATGCAGATCATTAAAAGAGGGAGAGGGAGAGGATACTGATTGAAAAGTAGCTCACAATGCTGCAGCAAATCCCTGAGCAGAAAACGCCTCCCTCAGAAATCCCTGGAAACCCCACCGAGCCCAGTATGTATTTAAAACACAAAATTTGAGCTACAGGAATCAGTTCTTATTTACAAAAGAGTTCATAGAAACTTTGTTTTTTCTTTTTACTTTTCCTACCAATGATCAGTTTAGTCTAAGAAACTTAAGATTCTTTACAAGTTATACGTGAAACATTTTTAGAACTCCTTGGATTCTCGGTTTCTTTTACAAAAGACTTGGTCAGCAAACTATAGACAATTCTGGCCTATCCTGTTTTTGAACAACCCACAAGCTCAGGATGGTTTTTTACATTTTTTTAATGGCTTAAAAAAATCAAAAGAAGAATAAAACTTGGTGGCATGTGAAAATTATATGAAATTCAAATTTTAGTGTACATAAAGTTTTACTGGAACATAGCCATGCTCATTTGGTTATTATTTATGTACTGTTTATAGCTGCTTTGCAATTCAACAGCAGAGATGACTAGTTGAACAGACAGCATATTGTCCCCAATCCTAAAATATTTACTATTTGGCCCTTTACAGAAGATATTTGCTGATCTTTCTGAGACAAAGAAACTAATATGTATTCGTAATCTATTACCATAAAAGACCTCAAGTGTTCCACAAAATTTTTACAATGTTCACATGATTAACAGGTGATCTCCACTGTATATCAATACAGCCCTAAAATGCCAATTATTTTTCATAAAATCGTAGTTGACTTTGATTTATTAAGCTAAATAAATTTAAGCCTGAAAATCCCATAAAAAATAAAGTCTGGTTTGTTCCTAAAAAGTATAAAATTTGATCCAGCATTCTTTTGGATTCAGTATTTTTGTATCTAATGATTTTGTCATCCTCAGAGTTTTTCATATGCCTCAGTTAAATGGTTCCCTGAAGAAAGTTCAACCAGCTCCAGATAATGCTCACAGTATAATACCAAAAGGAGCTCCAAATCATAACTGAAAAACTGTATGGCAGGAGTTAATGAAAAATTCATCTAGTTTTTTCACTACCTTTCTATGAAATCTTAGTAAGTTATATAATTTTTCTATATCAATAACTTTATTATTTAAACATAATGATTATGGAAACACAATAAGGAAAACAAATGTGAGCCTTTAGTTCCCCAGAGAAAAAGATTAGATAAATGTGGAATTCCTACAAGGCAAAACTGTTCTCACTACGAACATTAATACTTTATATTCTTATATGAAGATCTGTCGTCTTAAAATCAAAGCTATTCTCATGAAACTTTGAGAACAATTTCTTAACTCTGGAACTTCAGCAAACTTTCCTGTCTCAGTCTATCATGAACCCCTTGCTATCATCTACACAATTTCAGGGATTCAATTGTCAACAGTCAGTAGATTATCAATGGTGAGTCTCGATTTCAAATGCATCCTTCCAGGGATGGTTAAAAACATTTTACTGGGTGCACAGTTGTTCAGTGGTAGAATGCTCACCTTCCATGCAGGAGACCCAGATTCGAAGTGCACTCAAAAAATCTTTTTTGAACCAGGTATATGTCATAGACTAACTGAAAAATTTTGGAAGCCAAGGAGAAAGAATAAATGGGTAAGTAAGTAAGGGGAGAAAAAGTTGATTCTTCGTTTTTGATTATCAGTATAGGTTGTGAGTATATGGGGAGGAAAATAAAATAGCAGATCTTATTGAACACCTCTAGTGATAAAAAGCAAAGAAAAGCAAGAAGTAAGTATCATCTTGTATAATGTGTTAGCACAGAGATAAGCATAAGAATAAAAACATTCAAGAATACGATCTAGCACTCGAAGATTCATTTGATGTTGAGGTCCATACATACTTAAGTATCTTCTTCTATGACCCTAAGTTTTCACTGATCTAGGGACACTGGTGAACCTTTTAGTTTTGTCATACAATCATGATTTCAATTTCCATATGATTTTAATCTGGGGCTGGTAATGTTTGTGTGGGATAGGGGTGGTGTGATAAAAACAGTTTTTCCATAAAAGCATGCTCTTCAGAGAACTTCAGTAATCCTTTTCTTTCCATAAAGACCCTCAAGTACTCAGGCTCACTTGCTCCTAAAATCTTTTATATTTAAACCCATTAGATTCATATTTCATAATATGTTATTATGTGAATAATTTAGTTCATTTTGCCTAGGTTTATAGACACAAACAGGTATTTAGAAGTCAACCCAGACTCTCTTAATGGTTCTTTTGTTTCAAATGAGTTCAGAAGCTCTGATTCTAGAGAGACATCTTGGGTAACCAGCTCTATCTAAATATTTTACAATCCTCTTATATTATTACTAATTAACTTAGAGAGCATCTAGCCCAAAGTGTCTCACACTGGTGTGGGAAAAATAATAGTCTGAGTATTAAGAGACCAGCTTCCTAGTTATAAGCAGTATTTGGGGAGCAGCGTTAGAAAATATGGAAAAGAAAATTATCCTCTGATTATTAAACTGTGCACTTATCACATACAAAATGGACTGAAGGAGAAATATACTCAGAAGAGATAGGACATCCAAGAACATAGTAGTGATGAGTTAGGCAGCTAGGGTTAAGTAACTAGTCATCTTAAACAGAATGGATCCCAGGCAGTAGTCAATGGCTAGCCTCGATTACAACTGATTAAAAGTATTAGCATGTCAGGGTAGTCTGTAGGTTCTGTTGTAATGAGCTTGTCCTAGCTCAATCTGGTGTCATCCGTCCTGTTTTGAAGCTGAAGTTAAGAATGTGAAGCAGAAACTCCCTGATGCAGAGATAATGGAAGAGTTTTCAGTAAGTTGACCAAAGGTATGTAACTTCAGAGGAGTTTGATATTCTTACAGGAAGATATGTAGACTCTTAATTCAATGAAATCTTTTTGGCAAGTCACCTTGCCACAGTGGAATTGAGGGGCTAAGCTGCTGAGTTCAGAGAGCCACGAGAACCATGAGAGCCCAAGCAGCCAGAGACCTTTGGCAATGAAGAAGGAAAATGCCCCCAGAGGAGCTTCATGAAACAAGAAGCCTGGAGAGAAAGCTAGCAGTCATCCCCATGTTCACCACATGCCTTTTCAGTTGAAAGAGAAACTCTGAACTTCATCGGCCCTGAACTTTATTGGCCTTTCTTTAGTGAAGGAATAAAATTGAAGGGTTTTTTTCTTAGAAAACTACCATTTGTCAGATTTATCTTTAAGAATTTAAAGATTTATTTAATAATAAATAATCCTTGTTTTACATGGTTCCAATATGCATGAACATTATTTGCCACAGCTAAGTTTTTTTTTAATTTTTTATTAATTAAAAAAAATTACAAGAAACACAAACATTCTACAGCTAAGTTTTGACTGCCAAAAATACAGTCAAAATCTGTTACCACAGTGTTATGAATAGTTGCATAAAGTACAGACTTTGCTGCTAGCTCTTTTGTCCATAAATCATTATGCAAATAACAAATGTACATCATGATCGATTACAAATCACAATAATTCCTTCAAAGTTTCCTTTGGTCACTGAGCATCTGTTACTCAGTTCATGTACAAACAACAAAGTATGTACTCTCATAGCCTC
>PVIY010062457.1:0-10834 GCA_004026745.1 Myrmecophaga tridactyla | reverse complement strand
TTAGCCAGAAACAAAAGGACAAATACTGTATGGTCTCACTGATATGAACTGACATTAGTGAATAAACTTGGAGAATTTCATTGGTAACAGAGACCATCAGGAGATAGAAATAGGGTAAGATATTGGGTAATTGGAGCTGAAGGGATACAGATTGTGCAACAGGACTGAATGTAAAAACTCAGAAATGGACAGCACAATATTACCTAACTGTAATACAATAATGTTAGAACACTGAATGAAGCTGAATGTGAGAATGATAGAGGGAGGAGGGCTGGGGGCACAAATGAAATAAAAAAGAAAGATAGACAATAAAGATTGAGATGGTATAATCTAAGATTGCCTAGAGTGTATAATGACAATGACTAAATGTACAAATTTAAAAAATGTTTTGGCATGAGTAAGAACAAAGGAATGTCATTACTGCAGGGTGCTGAAAATAGATGGTAATTAATATTTTAAAATTTCAACTTATGTGTGAGACTAAAGCAAAAAATGTTTATTTGGTACAAAATTTATATTTTGACTACTGCATTTCCTAATATAACTTATGTAGATAGCTTGGTTGAACGACATAAATACATGGAACCTTGGGTAGGACATGAGATTTTGTTGGTCTGTCCAGAGTGATGTCCCGATGAATCCCAGAGTGATTTGATCAGTGAGCGGAAAAGTATTTGCAAAACCCCCTTTGGGGAATGGTGAGAACAGGGGAAAATTCAACCTCCCCAAGTTGAATTCTTGATATTCTCACAAGCAGTGTGGACAACCAAAGCTACAGGCTGAGCCCCCAGTCTTGGAGTTTCTTCACATGAAACTTAACCCCACAAAGGATAAGTCAAGTCTACTTAAAATTAGGCCTAAGAGTCACCCCCAAGAGAACTTCTTTTGTTGCTCAGATGTGGCCTCTCTCTCTAGCCAACACAACAAACAAACTCACCACCCTCCCCTTGTCTAAGTGGAACATGACTCCCAGGGGTGTGGACCTTCCTGGCAACGTGGGACAGAAATCCGAGAATGCGCTGGGACTCAGCATCAAGGGATTGAGAAAAACCCTAGAATGAGCTGAGACTCAACATCAAGGGATTGAGAAAATCCTCTCAATCAAATGGGGGAAGAGTGAAATGAGACAAAGTGTCAATGGCTGAGCGATTCCAAACAGAGTTGAGAGGTTATCCTGGAGGTTATTCTTATGCACGAAATAGATATCACCTTGCTAGTCAAGATGTAATGGAGAGGCTGGAGGGAACTGCCTGAAAATGTAGAGCTGTGTTCCAGTAGCCATGTTCCTTGATGATGATTATATAATGGTGTAGCTTTCACAGTGTGACTGTGTGATTGTGAAAATCTTGTGTCTTATGCTCCTTTTATCTACCTTGTAACAGACGAGTAGAACATATGGAATAAAAATTAATAGGGGAAAAAATGTTAAAATAAATTTAGTTTGAAATGCTAGTGATCAATGAAAGAGAGGAGTAAGGGGTATGGTGTGTATGTTTTTTTTCTGTTTTCGTTTTATTTTTCTGTTGTCTTTTTATTTCTTATTCTGAATTAATGCAAATGTTCTAAGAAATGATCATGATGATGTATATGCAACTATGTGATGATATTGTGAATTACTGATTCTATATGTAGAATGGAATGATCACATATTAAAAATGTTTGCGTTTCTTTCCTGTAATTTTTTTAAATTAATAAAAAAATTAAAAAATGATTTGATAAACAAAGTACAATACATTTCCACAATGCAATATTATCTAGCCATAAAATGAATGACATTCTGAAACATGGAAGAACCTTGACAATGACCATTATTGCATGTCTCTTATAAGAGATGTTCAGGAATAGCAAATTCTCAGAGACAGAAAGTAGATTAGAGGTTATGAGGGGATGGGAGAGGAGAGTGAGAAAGTGTGTGTTTGTCATACATGGAGCATGAATAAATAAAATTAACTAAAAGAAAAAAAAGGGGAATTTAATAAGTTGCTAGTTTACAGTTCTAAGGCCGAGAAAATGTCCCAATTAAAGCAAGTCTATAGAAATGTCCAATCTAAGGCATCCAGAGAAAGATACCTTGGTTCAAAAAGGCCGATGAAGTTCAGGGTTTCTCTCTAAGTGGAAGGGCACATGGCGAACACGGTCAGGGTTCCTCTCTCATCTGGAAGGGCACATGGTGAACACGGTGTCATCTGCTAACTTCTTCTCCTGGCTTCCTGTTTCATGAAGCTCCCCGGGAGGTATGTTCCTTCCTATCTCCAAAAGTTCCTGGCTAGTGGACTCTGCTTCTTGTGGCTATGTCGTTCGGCATTGCTCTCTCTGAAATCTCCTAGTCTCCAAAATGTTCCCTCTTTTATAGAACTCCAGTAAACCAATCAAGACCCACCCGAATGGGTCGTCACCTAATCCACCTTGACATCCACTCCTGATTAAATCACATCTCCAGGGAGATGATCTGATTACAGTTTCAAACATACAGTATTGAATAGGGATTATTCTGCCTTTTTGAAATGGGATTTTGATTAAAACATGGCTTCTCTAGGGGCCATACATCCTTTCAAACCAGCACAATTACCTACCTGACTGAATCCCTCAACTTGTCCTCTCTCCAGTCAGGAGGCCACTAAAATTCATAAAATTCGTGTTTTACTGCCTATCCCTCTAGTATCAGGTGACCTAGAAGTGGTTATCATAAAGCTAATGTGGCCTCCCCATCCCAGAATCTTCTCAGTAGGGGTTAGGTCTTTGGCCCTAACACCCATCTCCAGGTTTATGTGGAAGTGGTTCAGAAAATCATATGGTCTAGCTCCAGAGTAGACACTAAAGTAATTAGAAAAAAAAGTGGATACCAAGTTGAAAATTAGATGTTTTTGTTTTTTTATACAAGTGTATATCTGTGCAGAACCATGTCTATTCCACAATTAAGTCAGTAGAGAATGTTCTGGATTGAGTTTTATTCAATGAAAGGTGAACAATCTTTCCCCAACATGATTCCTTTTTTTTTTAATTTATTTTTTATCAAACCAAAACAACATACATGAACATTCTTAACATACAAACGTTCCATGCATGGTGTACAATCAATGGCTCACAATATCATCACATAATAGTATATTCATCACCATGATCATTTTTTTAGAATATTTGCATCACTCTAGGAAAAGAAATAAAAAGAAATACATACCATACCGCTTACCCCTCTCTCTCACATTGACCCCTAGTATTTCCATCTACTCAATACATTTTAACCTTTGTTCCCCCTATTTTTTTCTATACCTCTTACCACTGCCTTTCACTGTTCACTAGTATTTCAATCTACTCAATTTATTTTGACATTTGTTCCCCTATTATTTATTTATTTTTAATCCGTATTTTTTTACTCATCTGTCAATATTGTAGAAAAAGGTAGCATCAGACACAAGGTTTTCACACTCACAAAGTCACATTGTGAAAGCTGTATCATTACACATTCACCTTCAAGAAACATGGCTACTAGAACACAGCTCTACAGTTTCAGGTACTTCCCTCTAGCCTCTCTAATACACCTTAAACTAAAAAGGGGATATCTATGCAATGTGTAAGAATAACCTCCAGGATAACCTCTTGACTCTGAAATCTCTCAGCCACTGACACTTTGTTTTGTCTCACTTCTCTCTTCCCCCTTTCGGTTGAGGAGGTTTTCTTAACCCCTTGATGCTGAGTCCCAGCTCATTCTAGGATTTCTGTCTCACACTGCCAGAGAGGTCCACACCCCTGGGAGTCACGAACATGATTCTTTTAAAGTCAGCAAGGAATTTTATAAATACTTGCTATAAAGCAGTTAATGAAATAAGATGTTATCCAGAATAACACCTTATTAGGAATTGAAGACCATCAATTTAGACTTCGAGGTAGGTAACGACACCAAACCAAACAAAACCTTCCTGCCACAAAAAACCACCACGTGCTATAATGTTAAATATGTTTCTAAGGGTGTTAATTATCAAAGATTCACCCAGAGTGCCTTTTAAAAATCATTAAATAGATAAATAAATAAAATATCATTAAATATTTTATTTTTCTTCTTCCAATGGTTAGTCCTGGCAATGTCAGTATCTAGCTTTGAGACCCTGGAAATGCATATCCTTCCTGAATCTTATTTGTGAAATGGGGATAATAATATTTATTTCACAAGGACACTACAATAATCAACTGATAACACATATGTGGAGGTACTTATTTTTTTTTATTTTTTGAGGTACTTATTATTAATAACACTATTAATTACTTCAGTCTCTAAGAATCTCTAAGGTATCTTCCAGTCTGAAAATTGTACTAAGAATTTATTATTGAAGAGTTTAGGTTTCAGAATGATATTGTGGTTATGTTAAAAAGGATCCTCATTTTGTAGAGACACACACTTGCAGTAGTGTAGGATGAAATGATGTAATGACTGAGATTTGTTTTAAAATAATTCACTGGGAACAATGAGTATAGGATTGGTTCACATTTTGAGTATTGTAGAAGCTGGGTTATGGATATGTGGGAGTTTGCTAAACCAACTGCCTGGATCATTTTCTAGGATAGACCACATGTTGGGTCACAAAACAAATCTAATAAATTTAAACAGATTGAAATCATGCAAAGCTCTTTCTCTGACCATAATGAAATGAAGATGGAAATCAATAATAGGAGGAAAACTGGAAAATTCACAAATACATGGAAATTAAATAACACACTCTTAAACAATCAGTGGTTCAAAGAAGAAATGGTGAGGGAAATCAGTAAATATCTCAAGATGAATGAAAACAGAATACAACATATCAAAACTAAAGGGATGTAGTAAAGGCAGTGCTGAGAGGGAAATGTATAGCCCTAAATGCTTAAATTTAAAAAGAAGAAAGAGCTAAAATCAAAGACACAACTGCACACCCAGAGGAACTATAAAAAAGAAGAGCAAATGGATCCTAAAGCAAGGAAAAGGAAAGAAACAACAAAGATTGAAGCAGAAATAACAAAATTGATAATTAAATAATGGAGATAAAAAAACAGAAGTTGGTTATTTAAAAAGATCAATCAAGTTGACAAACTCTTAGCTAGACTGACACACACGAGAGAGAGAGAGAGAGAGAGAGAGAGAGAGGAGATAGAAATAAATAAAATAAGAAATGAGAGAGAGAACATTACCTCTGAACCCATAGATACATACAAAGGATCATAAGAGGATACTATGAACAACTGTATGCCAATAAATCAGAGAACCTAGAGGAAATGGACAAATTCCCAGAAACACCTGAACAACCTACACTGACTCTAAAAGAAACAGCAGACCTCAACAGACCAATTACACGTAAAGAGTTGGAATCAGTCATAAAAACTTGCCAACAAAGATAAGCCCAAGTCCAGTTGGCTTAACGTGGGAATTCTACCAATCATTCCTAAAAGAATTAATACCAAATCCTGCTCAAACTCTACCAAAAAATTGAAGAGGATGAAATACTACCTAACTCATTCTATGAGGCCAATATCATCTTAATACCAAAGCCAGACAAAGATACTGTAAGAAAAGAAAATTTAAGACCAATTTCTCTAATGAATATAGATGCAAAAATCCTCAACTAAATAGTTGCAAATTGAATTCAAAAGCACATTAAAGAATTATTCACCATGCTTAAGTGGGTTTTATCCCACTTAAGATGTGCAACTTTGGTTCAACAGAAGAAACTCAATGTTATACAAAACATTAACAAAACAAAGGGGAAAAAACTACATGATCATCACAAAAAGGCATTTGACAAAATCCATCATCCTTTCTTCATAAAAACATGTCAAAAAGTAGGAATAAAAGGAAATTTCCTCACAATGATAGAGGACATATATGAAAAAGCCACAGCTAACATCATACTTAATGGTAAAAGAGTGAAAGCTTTCCCTCTAAGATCTGAAATAAGACAAGGATGCCCACTGTCACCACTGTTACTCAACATTGTACTGGAAGTTCTAGCGAGAGCAGTTAGGCAAGAAAAAGAAATAAAAGACATTCAAATTGAAAAGAAAGAAGTAAAACTTTTACTATTTTCAGATACATGATCCTATATATAGAAAGACCCACAAAATCTACAACAAAGCTACTAGAACTAATAAATGAGTTCAGCAAAGTGGCAAGATACAAGATCAACATGCAAAAATCAATAGTATGGGTGGGCCACAGTGGCTCAGCAGGCAGAGTTCTCACCTACTATGGCAGAGATCCGGGTTTGATTCCCGGTGCCTGACCATGTAAAAAAAAAGAAAAAATCAATAGCATTTCTATCACTTGGCCAAGGTGACTCTAACCCTCACAAGATCATACTGGAGTAGGGCAGGCCCTCCAATCTGATATGACTGGTGTCCTTATTAGAAGGGGAGAAGAGACAAACACAGGGGAGGGAGGGTCACATGACAACTGAAGCAGAGATCAAAATGCTGTAGCTGAGAGCCAAGGAAGGTCAAGAATTGCTGATCAACCACCAGAAGCCAGAAGATGAAAGGAAGGATTCTCCACTAAGGTCTAAGAAGGAGCATGGCTCTTCTAATGCCTTGCTTTCACACTGCAGAACTTTGAGATAAGAAATTTTGTTGTTTACAGCCATACAGTTTGTAATACATTATTATGGCAGCCCCAGGAAACTAATATATAAATATATTATTAAAACTCAACAGTAACCACAGCAATCGTTTAGAATCAATATAAAAAATATTTTTTCCAGCAGGAGTATCTAATCATTTACACTATTTAGAATTGCTGGCACATGGTGATAATAAAAAAGACATTTAAAAGAAATCAATAGCGTTTCTATACATTAGTAATAAGAAAATCAAGAAAAAACTCTATTTACAATAGCAATTAAAAGAATCAATATTTAGGAATAAATTTAACCAAGGATGTAAAGAACTTGTACACAGAGAACTACAAAACATTGCTAAAATAAATCAAAGGAGACTAAATATCATTAAGATGTCAATTCTACCCAAATTCATTTAAAGATTCAATGCAATGCTGATGAAAATTCCAGCATCCTACTTTGTAGAAATGGAAAAGCCAATTGTCAAATTTATTTAGAAGGGTAAGGGGCCTCAAATAGTCAAAAACATCTTGAAAAAGAAGAATGGATTTGGAGGACTCACATGTCCTGACTTTAAATCATATTACAAAGCTATAGTGATCAAAACAGCATGGTACTGGCATAAAAATAGATATATTGACCAATGGAATTAAATTGAGGGTTCAGAATGAGACCATCACATCTGTACCCAACTGACTTTTTGCAAGGCTGCCAAATCAACTCCAATGGGAAAGAATAGTCTTTTCAACAAATAGTGCTGGGAGAAATGGATATTCATATGCAAAAATTTTGTTATATCCATATACAAAAATTAACTCAAAATGGATCAAACACCTATGTATAAGAACCAAGATTATAAAACCCCTAGAAGAAAATGTAGGAAAGCATCTTTAAGATCTTGTGGTAGTCAATGGTTTCTTAGACTTTCTACCCAAAGCACAAGCAATTAAAGGAAAAATAGATAAATGGGACCACCTCAAAATTAAGAACTTTGTGCATCAAAGGGCTTTGTCACAAAAGTGAAAAGATAATCTACTAAATGGGAGAAAATATTTGGAAACCACATATCTGATAAGGCTTATTATCCAGAATATATAAAGAAATCCTACAATTCAACAATAAAAAGACAAACAACCCAATTTAAAAATCAGCAAAAGATTTGAATAGACATTTCTCCAAAGAAGAAATACAAATGGCTAAACAGCATATGGAAAGATAATCAAAATCACTAGCTTTTAGGAAAATGCAAATCAAAAGTACAATGACATATTATTTTACACCCACTATTAATTTATTAAAAAAAACAGAAAATTACAAGTGTTGGAGAGGTTGTGGGGAAAAAAGAAAATTCAAATATCGCTGATGGAAATATAAATGCAGCCACTAAGGCAGACAATTTTGCTGTTCCTCAGGAAGCTAAGTATAGAATTACTATATGATCCAGAAATCCCACTACTTAGTATATACGCAGAAGAACTGAAAATAGGACATTAAACAGATATTTTCACACCAATATTCATTGAGGTATTATTCACAACTGTTGGAAAATGGAAGCAACTCAAGTGTCCATCAGCTGATGAATGGATAAAAAACATACAGTGGAATATTATTCAGGAAGGAATGAAATCCTGGTGCATATGAATACATGGATGAAACTTGCAGACATTATGTTGAGTGAAATAAGCCAGACACAAAAGGACAAATATTGTATGATCTCATTATATGAACTAATTAAACTGAGCAAACTCGTAGAGTTAGAATCTAGAATATGGGTTACCAGGAGATAGAATGGGGTTTGAAATGGGGAGTAGATTTTAAACTTGGATAGATTTCTGTTTTGGTTGACGGTAAAGGTTTGTCAATGGATGGTGGTGAGGGTAGCACATTATCGTGAGTGTAATCAACAGCACTGAACTATAGACGTGGGTGTTGATTAAAAGAAGAAAGTTTAGGATGTATATGTTACTAGAATAGAAATTAAAAGATAAAGCATAGGACTATACAACACAGTGAACCCTGCTGTACATGATGGGCAACAGTTAATAGCACAACTTTAAGAATGTTCCTTTATGAATTATAGCAAATGTATGATGCTAATACAAGTTGTTAATAATAGGGTGGTATGATGGGATCAACAATGCCATCCTGACCAAAAGGGGGGAAAGAAGTGTAACAAATAAGGTATCAGTGGCTGAAAGAGTTCAAATAGAGTCAATAGGCTACTCTGGAGGTCACTCTTATGCAAGGGTCAGTCAGACATTGCTACCTATCATAACTTGCCAAACCCCAACCAAAACCATTCCAGCCAATCCTAAAGAACACCTATGGCGATATATAAGATTCTACTAAGATTCCATTAACTAGGGTAACTTTCCAGAACCTACAACCTCCAGATGGGTCTCTGGACCAGATAACTCCTGAAACCTAGCAGAACATCAGCTAGTTCCATCTCCCTACCCCCTGTTATTTACAGCCCCTTCCAACATGAAAAAGTTGGAATGGTCATAGCCCAAATACCCCTAAAGAGTAGATCAGAAAGATCAAAGGTAATGGTGGAGTTACATAGAGAAAGTAGAGTTTAACAAATGAGTATGATTGCTTGTTGTTATACGTTATATTATACAATAAAAAAAGTTAAAAAATAATTATTAGGGTCCTTTGAGGAAAAAACACACGTAATGTAAATTATGATGATAGGTAATAGTTTGATTTTAATAATCTTCTATCAATTGTAACAAAGGTAATTACTGTTAAAAAAATAGTAAGCTGATAAACAAGTGCTGACATCAACTATAAGAAATGTTCCACACCAATGTAAGGTGTTGGTGGTGGGATGGTATATGGGAATCCTGTATTTATGCATGATTGTTTCGTAAACCCACAACTTCTCTAATAAGAAAAAATAATAATTTTTTTTAAAAAAAAGAAAGGAGGGAACTGCCTGAAAACGTAGAGCTGTGTTCCGATAGCCATGTTTCTTGAAGATAATTGTACAATGATATAGAATTCACAAAGTGACTGTGTGATTGTGAAAACCTTGTGTCTGATGCTCCTTTTATCTACCTTATCAACAGATGAGTAAAACATATGGAATAAAAAATAATAGGGGAACAAAAATAAATTTAGTAGATTGAAATGCTAGTGATCAATGAAAGGGAAGGGTAAGGGGTATGGTATGTATGAATTTTTTTCTGTTGTCTTTTTATTTCTTTTTCTGAATTGATGCAAATGTTCTAAGAAATGATCACGATGATGAATATACAACTATGTGATGGAAAGAAGAGAATGTTCATATTGTGTGTTGATTGGTTTTATTAATAAAAATTTTTTTAAATTTAAAAAAAATAAAGAAACTGGAGGAAAATGTATATTAAGTCAAAGTGCTACTTATTTAAGCCTACTTCCCAAGCAAATGATGATAATAAAAAAAATACTAGTGGGTGAGATCTTTAATGATGAGATGCTTAAGAGTTCAGTGAATTGACAATTTAAATCTATTTCAAAAAGATTTTTAATTTACTTCTAAACTAAAGGAAATTCATTTTAATAAAATATTATAGCAAAATTTCTATTTACATGATTTAATCTTGTTAATGGAATCCATATGTTGACCTGGAATCTTAAATACTTAAGATTTTCCCCAAAAGAAATTTCATGATACGTTAACAGTTTTGGGGTTTTTTGGTTTTTTTTAGAGAACAGGGGAAAATTCAACCTCCCCAAGTTGAATTCTTGATATTCTCACAAGCAGTGTGGACAACCAAAGCTATAGGCTGAGCCCCCAGTCTTGGGGTTTGTTCATATGAAACTTAACCCCACAAAGGATAGGTCAAGTCTACTTAAAATTTAGGCCTAAGAGTCACCCCCAAGAGAGCCACTTTTGTTGCTCAGATGTGGCCTCTCTCTCCAGCCAACATGATGAGCAGTCTCACCACCCTCCCCCTCTCTGCGTGGGACATGACTCCCAGGGATGTGTACCTTCTTGGCAACGTGGGACAGAGATCCTGGAATGAGCTGAGACTTAGCATCAAGGGACTGAGAAAAACCCTAGAATGAGCTGAGAATTAACATCAAGGGATTGAGAGAACCTTCTAGACCAAAGGGGGAAGAGTGAAATGAGACAAAGTGTCAATGGCTGAGAGATTCCAAACAGAGTCGAGAGGTTATCCTGGAGGTTATTCTTATGCATTAAGTAGATATCACCTTGTTGTTCAAGATGTAGCAGAGAGGCTGGAGGGAACTGCCTGAAAATGTAG
>PVIY010062456.1:0-10861 GCA_004026745.1 Myrmecophaga tridactyla | reverse complement strand
GCCTGACTGCATGGTGTCCCCCTCTCGGGAACAGAACCAGCCAGCCAACTGTGCAAGCCGGAATCATCGCCTTCTGCCTCACCTCCCACCTCCAACTCATTACCTCGTCCTTGTCAATGCTCCCTCCCAATTCTCTCCACCCACCTGTCTCTATCCCCATCAGCGATGGTCAGGGTACCATCGCCTCTCACCTCTCACAGTCTGTCTGTCCTCCCCACCCCCGGGGAAGAGCCCTGGTACTTGCAGAGTCAAGTCCAACCCTCAAGGTGGCTTATGAGGTCCTTAGGATCGGTTTCCTTTGCACTCGTCTCACTTCTCACCCCTTGGGTTTCAGTTTAGCCCTACTTCTTGGGGGCAGCTTTCTGTGACCCACACTGGGTAGAAGACTCTGTGGGGAACGCCCTGTGGCCTGCACTCAGGCTGTTGTAACTGCTCATTTAACCCTGTGTCCTCAGCTGAGCTCCAGGAGGGAGGGACTGTGCCTGCAGCTTTGTCCAGCACCCAGCATGCAAGACGCACACAGATGCTAAAGTGATCCACACCAAAGTCCACTGGAATGAAACTCTGCTGATCATTTACTGCTCCAGGGTCTGAGAGCAAAAATGCCCAAGGGGCCAAGGGGTCACTTTAATTATTTGGTTGGCACTGAAAACCACGCCCTATGGCCCAAGTCCTCATTGACAAGATTCCCACAGCACGTCCCCTTTCTCCGCTTGCCTCTGATAGCTCAGATGCGTGTAGAGGCTCAGGCCCTCTGAATGCTGAGATGAGCCAGTGGGGCTGCGATGACAGCCCAGGAGGGGTGACTCTCCCCCAGGGTAACCCCTGAAGTTAGAGCTGTGTGGTACGTTGTCCTCTGAAGCAAATCTCGACAGGTCCTTGCTGGAGCGCTGGCCCTTTGTGGCCCGAGGTGCTCACTCCCATGTTCTAGTTTACAGGAGAATGCCATCAGCGATGAGGGGGCATCTGCGGTGGCCAGTGCCCTGAAGGCAAACACAGCCCTCACTACTCTCCAGTAAGTTCCCTGGTGTGCATGGCAGCCCATGCCCCCTCACCGCCCTGTCCCACGTCCCATTTCTGTTTGCCAGTCAAGGAAGTAGTGCTTGATTCTCCTAACCTCAATGATTAGGAGATCAGACATTTGAACGCTAAGAATTAGGGGGTGTTCTCCCCCAAACTTGCTAAGAGACTACCTCAACTTCCCCTTATCCTTCATGTCCCATTTTCTTAGGCATCAGACAATTGTAGGAGCAACAGAGATTTCTGATCAGATCACTGGTGAACACTTTTTAGTACTATCTCACCAATGTCAACCCTAAGAGATGGTCACATCCTTTGAAGGGGAATAATAGAGGGAAGAGGGTGGGCTGCAGCAAGTGTCAGGGCTGGAAGGCCCAACTGACCACACTGCCCTTTCCAGCCTCCAGGTGACGTCCATTGGTGACCCCGGGGCCCAGGCGCTAGGGGAGGCCCTGGCAGTGAACAGAACTTTGGAGATTCTTGAGTAAGTGTCCCAGTCTCCAGCTAGTCTCTTGCCCAAAGAAACGAAGCTGTTGATTTAAAATGAATAGACTTGAAAGAAAAAATATGCCAGTTTACATGGACTCACAAGTGACTTTAATGATCTTCCTTTAAAATGATGCTGCAGCTTCCCCATTCCCATTTCATGCCTTCTCCCTGGGAGTCACGATTGTTTGCCTGCCTCTCTCTAAGTTCCTGCTCTCTGAGTTGACTTTGCCCAGGCTGGACACATCTGAAGCCCTGTTTGGGGTTTCTAGGGAGGGTGGGTCTTTGGTCTGAGAAGATCCAGATTCCTGCTCTGTGAGGCCCTCAGGCATCTGGGTGTTCCCTGCTCTTGAGGATGCTGAGATGTTGAGCATACCAGGGACCCACTGGTAGAGTGCTGCCTCTCCTGTCTCAGCCAGGTTCATCCTTCTTTGGATTAGACAAGGAGGATGAGGGCTCCAACAACTCCCTGAGGATCAGTCTCACCCCTTCCTTATGGGTCCTGCTCTCTAGAGCCGAGTTCTGTGCTGCTACCCAGGGAGCAAGAAAGGAGCAGACCAGACCTCCCATGAAGGCTGAAGCCTGGGCTTCCTCTATCAAGCAGCCCCTCACACCTGAAGACAGCTCATTATCACCTCTCAGCCTGTCCCATGCCTTAAGTTTCCTGTTTCTCCCAACAGCTTAAGAGGAAATGCCATTGGAATAGCCGGAGCCAAAGCTCTGGCGAACGCTCTAAAGGTCAACTCTAGCCTCCGAAGACTCAAGTAAGTAGCTGTAGAGACCCACCTGTGTCCACAGCAGCACACCTCTGTACTGGGTTTTCTCCCACGGCACAGATGCTAATGATTTTCTCCAAAGCTCTTTCCTTCTGAACAAAAATAATTCAGGCTGTTTTGATTATTACACTCCATATTCCATTGTAGATGGCTTTGTTAATTCTGCTTAGCATAAGCCAGAGATGAGTCGCTTAACATCTGCATTTATGGTCTTATGCAGTTGATGGTACTTGGACAGGGCAACTTGGCTACTTGCAGATACCAAAGTCTCAAGGATTAAATGCCATCTTGCTACTGCTATGGTAACAAAACCAACCCCAGAGCTGCTCTTTGGCCTCTACTGCCCATGCAGGATAACTGAGTATTGTTTCTTCTGAGTGTTTTCTTCTGTCCTGAATGTCTCACTGTGGTGACTCTACCTTTTCTCTGTGTAGTCTTCAAGAGAATTCCCTGGGGATGGATGGAGCGATATGTGTCGCCACTGCTCTGTCTAGAAACCACGGACTCCAGTACATCAAGTGAGTGGGCTCAGCAACCCATGCCCTTCTCTGGAATTCCTGCTCACCCTTAGAACTCCTCCCAGGTCAGCCCTGCCTTGTCCCTGATTCTGGGAACCATCTGACCCTACCCTCTTAGCAGCTCTGAGTGAAACTCACCATGAGGGGGTCCATCAGAGTACTGCATTATATATAATGACAGTCTACTCTATGAAAAAGAAACTGTAGGCCCTTAGCCCTCCAACCGACTTTCCAAGCCCTGCCCCAACCCTTGTCTTCTAGTCTCCAGGGAAATCACATTGGGGAGTCTGGTGCGAGGATGCTCTCAGAGGCCATTAAGATGAACGCCCCCACATGTACTGTTGAAATGTGAGAAAAACGAGTTCCTGCTGGACTGGGCAGGAGGATGGGCAGAGACTCAGCTGGAAGTTTTCCAACAGAAAGTCAGTTTTCCGGGCTGCCTTCCTGTGATGTGGGAATGATGGTGATGAGAGCTGGTCTCCTGCAAGGAAGGAGAAAGGTGCTACCAAAGGAGGACATGAGCAAGGGCCCTTTCTCCTGAGCCAAGGGTCAGCACAGGCAGGAGATAGATGGAATATGCTGCTAGACACAGAGACGAGATGGGGCTTCCACCAGGGCCTGAGGGACAGACCTTCACTAGGAATGAACTGCTCTTTCCAAGCCCAGTAAGAGTACTAGTTGGCATGAGTGACAGAGGGGACCCTTTTTGCTTTCCTCAAAAAGAAAAGGATTTAGGGGTATGATCCTCAGAGGCATGGGAAATTTTTGAAGAGAACAAAGGTTTAAATTATAGGATTCTAGGGAAAAGAGATTTAAAAAAGAGCTCTTATCCATTAAAAAGTCAAAGACATGAACTATGCTTGGTACCTGCTATTTGGAGTCTGGCACACTAGTTATCAATAGCACATTGAATGTTAATACTTTAATAATGTTATTTTATATCAGACTTCCAAAAATCACCACAGTGGATACAGCTTCCCTATGAAGGCAGGCAAGCTGAGCTTCCATGTGGCATAAATTACCCCAGACCTCTTGGTTGAAAGAAAAGAAATAATCCAAATGGACATCACAGCCTTTATCCACTAAATAACCAATGAAAATGCTTATGAAGAATATAAAGTGAAAGTCACATTTACACTGATCAGGAATCATTTTGTTCCAAAATATTTCCTTAAAAATGTGTACACAGGCAAAAATCAAGAATGGAAGCTGAAATCAATGGATGGAAGCATATTGGGGAAGAAGATATCTCAAAGTATCACCCCACCAAGGGTATATGCAAAGGGATAAGGGACCTTAACAATAGAGAAATCTAACAGACATCACCTTAACCAAATGACACAATGTAACATCACCAAAAATGGGACAAATGGATATCATGTGCCCCAGTGAGATGTCCTGGGAAGGACACATCACTGATGAAGTATTCTTGCCAAAATTATTTGTGAGGGAATAGACAAAATTCAGATTAAGGGACATTCTGCACAACTGGCCTGACTTCTTAAAGATGTCAATGTTATGAAAAATAAAAAGGTTCAGGACTGTTTAAAGACATAATTTAATCCATGGAACGTCTTTGACTGGAGGCAAAAAAAATCAGCTATAAACTGGAAAAATTGGGGAAATTTGAACTTGGGTCTTATAATATTAGATTATGTTTTTGAAAGATACTTTTGCTGGGTACAGAATTCTAGTTGACAGTTTTTTCTTTGAGTTCTTTAAAGATGGTGTTCTACTGTCTTCTGGTTTGCTTTGTTTTCTGCCCAAATTGAGAGCTTGGCAGAAAAAAGAAAGTGTTGTTGGAGACAGATGTGGAGAAAGCTGAACCCTGCAGGAACTTAGCCTGGAGAAACCTCAGGGGCCAAGCAATGGAGAGAAAAGTGTGCTCTCCAGGAATTTCAAGAGCAAGCCACACTAGAACTAGGAAGGAAAGCCCCTTCTTCCTCCAAAGTCTCCCAACACCCTACTGACAATGCCTCGTATCTTGCTGGCTGGCAAAGGAGAAATATTTTTAAGGTCTAGTTCAGTTATCACAGAACAGGTTACAAAAAAAAAAAAAAAAAAGGTAAATTTGGAGTTTAGGCAATAACCTGATAACCAGTATAGTGGGATTTTTTGTCCCCCCCTTTTTCATTTTGAATCATTTCTATTGCCGTGTCATCAAGTTCTCTTTTCTTAAGTGTCTAATCTGCTATTAATCCCATCTAGTATATTTTTCAACTCAGACATTGTTTTTACTTTTAGAAGTTTTGAGACTTTTTCATGTCTTCATACTTAACATGCTTTTATTTTCCTCTCCCATCTGAATGTATAGAATATAGTTGTAACTGCTTAAGTGTTCTTGTTCACTAATTCTATCACCTGTGCCATTTTAGGGTGTTTCTTGATTTTTTCACTATGCCCAGTAATATCTAATTGTATACCAGATACTGGAAATTTTATCATGTTGGGTGCTGAATATTTTTGTATTCCTTTAAATATTCTTGAGTTTTATTTTGGGATAGGATTACTTAGAAACAATTTGGTCCTTTCAGAGCTTACTTCTAAGAGATCTTACTTACAGTGGGCCCACACCCCCAGGAATAGATTATGTTTAAGAACATGTTTTTTGGGGGTACACTCCAAGCCACCACAGGTATATTCATATCTTTCTTTAAATTTGGGAAGCGTTTACCATTATTTCTTTGATTATTATTCTATCCTTTTCTTTCTTATCCTTCTGAGACTTCCACAATTCTATATGGGTACACTTGCCGGTGTCCCACAGATCTCTTAGGCTTAGATCACATTTTTTCATTCTCTTTTCTTTCTTCTCCTCAGCCTGAATCATTTCCATTGTCTTGTCTTCAAGTTCACTGATTCTTTCTTCTGCCAGCTCTAATCTGCTATTGAAACCCTCCAGGAAATTTTTCATTTCAATTATTGTGGCCTTCAACTTCAGTAATTCTGTTTGGTTCCTTTTAAAAAATTTTTGTTTATCAAGACTCTCATATTGTTCATTCATCATTTTCCTGCTATCTGTTCTTAGTCTTTCTCTACATTTTCATTTATCTCCTTGAGCATACTGAAGAGCTTTATTATTTTTTCAAATGTCTTCATCTGGTATGTCCAAAGTCTGGTTGTCTTTGTTGTTCAAATGGTTTCTGAATTTTTACCTTGTCACTTTAGATAGGCCATCATTTCCTGTTTGTCTTGAAAGCTTTTATATTGCACACTGTACATTTTAATATTTTAATGTGTTAACTCTGGGACTTAGTCTCTGTGAGTTGTTTGTTCCTTAAGTTTACAATCCAGCTAGTGATATGCTAGATATTTCCTTCAGTGCCAGAAAATAATAAAAACAAGCTAACCAATGCAAAAAAGTACCTTTCACCGTCTTTCCAAATTGGCTCTGAATTGGATAGTGTTCTCCTTCAGAGTTTAGTCTACCTATCAAGAAAGTGAAGTGCAGGGTCCTCTGTCTTTTCTAAGCCTGCCTCTTGCCCATGGCCTCAGGGATTCCCCTGTTTAAAGGAATCTAAATGTCCCTGTGAAATGAGATGACTTACTCCCAGGTGCTCTATTATATGTCTTAAAGCCAGTAATCTTTTTCCCAAGGTCACTTTGACTTGTTTCTTACACTACCTTAGCTGTTCACAAGCTGCTTCTGCCTGCAGGGCAAGTTCCAGGAGCATGAGCCTGAGATGAGTTTCCTGATTCAGTCTTTTAGGAAACTGACACACAGGTACCCCAGTAGCACGCAGGAGTTACTCTCTGCTCCTCTGGAATAGGTCTGGGGACCCACAGTGGGAGCGCAGGCTGGCTCCACTCCATACAAGGGAAGGAGGGGGGTGGGAGTGGATAGAGAAGGGCCAGCTGTGGCACCACAAGATTCCCCTACTGTGTTTAAGGTTGCATTTTCTTGATTCTGGACTCACACAGTTACTACACCCTCTTAAGGGTTTTCCAGAATTTGAAGATTGCTTTGTCAGTTTTTCTAGTTATTCAAAGATTCTGTGGAAGAACAGCAACCAGAAATGTCTTACTCTACCATCTTGACTGATAAACATCAGGCCAGGGCTCCCACTCAATAAATGTTTGGTGAATAGAACAATTAATCACCAGGCAGCACATCCATAGCAAAAAACCCATAGTCAAGGCCAGATATACTCTAGGTGAGAGTACACTAGGTTCCTAAAACTGCTACTTTAGAATCTCTCTACTTAATATCATTTTTTTAACATCCTTGGAAAACAAGCAAACCTTTCCTCAAAATTACACAAATGTGTCATTTCTCAATCACAAAGGGATCTCACTGACCCGTTGTGTATGTTTTGCAACCAGTCCTCCCTGTCTTACTCATGAAACAATAGTCACACACCTTCAAGCTGTCAGCCTAAGGTCATGAACAGAACAAAGCCTACTGGCCCCCTCCACACACACACATTAGTCACAGCACCACAAAAAGGATAATTTAATTCATATCCACATAGAACAGACTTCCATCTGGGTAAGAGGTAGAACCTTTTGGCTCCCTTCCAATTCAGCAAGTCCGGATTCTAGCCCTGATTCACCTAGATCAATCCATTTACTACATAAATCAATTTTGTAGTGTGTTGCCAACCTAAAGGGACGTAACTTTCTTTACTTGTTTTTATACTGATATTACATTTTTAAATGCTCCTGAAAGATATCTTGTATTTCTTCTTCCTGTCCCAGCTGAAAGAGAAACAGTTCTTCAGATTTCACATATGATGTCCTCAGACTTTGTTCTTGAGTTACCCCAACAAAAACTGTGGATATGAAATATTCCTTTATAGTTTCTGTCAACATACATATTTTAAAACATTTTAAGACATCCTTCGGTTACATGGTAAAAATTGTCAGCAGTGATCTAAATGCTAGTTTTTCATTGAACTAATCTCGCACTCTTCTTTGGGGCTTGAGGTCTGTGTTCTTCTGTTCAGCCAAAAATAAATGAGCACCAGGTCAGAAGGACTTCCACATACATGACTCCTGGTTCCTTTATAATCCCAATAACAAGGATCCAATACTTGAAAATCCTTTGTTGACAGAAGCTTCTTGACAAGGAAGTACTGTACCACCAGGAGACTGTACAAGTCGGTCAACCCACAGATGGAGGGTGGCCGAGAGCAGGCGAAACGGTGACGAGCTGGTGGAGCCAACTGCCTCTCTCTGTGGAGGCTGTGTAGATGAGCTTGAACTTCCATGTTAAGGCCCATTAAAAGAAAGCATCACATAAGGAGAGCATGAATACATTTCTGTGTTTTTAAAACTATAAGTCAGGTAAACCAAAGCTCTGACATCAAAGAAGAGGCACCTTTGATGCCACGGAAGAGCCTTAGACAGATGTGTTGGGGAGCCACATTAACTATTTCCTTTTTAGTTTGTTTAAAAAAGGGTCATCTCATACACAAAATTTAGGAAAAAGAGGAAAAAAGCAAGAAAGAATATGTCAAATGTCAAATATGCCTAAAATTGAGTATCATATTGGCCTGTGAACTTTTCTCGTGTAAGTAAGTAAGGGCTCTAGGTGCAAATAAGTCATTACAATTTCAAGTAAAACTTATCACATATTATTAAAATATGGTATTAAGTTCACTTCTAAAACATAAGAAACTTCAGAAGTTGACCTTATAATTGTAAAATAAGTGAAAACTCTTCCATGCTCTTTATATAAAAAACAAAAAACAACTCTAACCGCCTGTTAGTCTCATTCCACAACAGGGAAATTCTTCTAGTGCTACTCTGCCCAATTTAGTTGTAGCTTTTTTTAAAAAATATTTTTACTGAGATATCTTCATGTTCCATATAGTCCATCCAAAGTATGCAATCAGTGGCTCACAATATCGTCACCCAGCTGTGTATTCATCACCATGATTATTTTTAGAACATCTGTATCACTCCAGAAAAATAAAAATAAAACCCCATCCATCCCATACCCTTTACCCCTCCCTCTCACTGACCGCTAGTATTATAATCTACCCAACTTTATTTTTTTTACCCCTTATCCCCCCATTACTTACTTTTACTCCTTATTTCTTACTAATCTGTCCATACCTTGCATAAAGGGGAGCATCCAACACAAGGTTTTCACAATCACATGGTCACACTATAAAAGCTATATAGTTATACAATCATCTTCAAGAATCAAGGCTACTGGAATACAGTTCAACAGTTTCAGGTATTTCCTTCTAGCTACTCTAATACACTAAAAACTAAAAAAGGGATATCTATATAATGCATAAGAATAACCTTCAGAATAATCTCTCAATTCCATTTGAAATCTCTCAGCCACTAAAACTTTGTCTCATTTCTCTCTTCCTGCCTTTGGTCAAGAAGGCTTTCTCAATCCCGTGATGCCAGGTTCCAGCTCATCCCCGGGAGTCATGTCCCATGTTGCCAAGGAGATTTACATGTCTCACATAGTGGGAAGGGCAATGAGAGGTCTGGCTTATTTTATACTTCAGAAACACAAACCTGTACTGACATCTTTTCCTTAATTTGCTCCTTCCCCTAAAGAGATGAGCCGGTGGTAAAATGCAAAAAACCTGCTCCCCTTTCCTCTGTGGTGGACTTCAGACAAGAGAAAGCTTGTCAGAGAAATGCTGGCCGGTGGGAGGGAGAGTGTGCCAGCTGTCATCACAGGGGTGTGGGGTCTTGAAAGGGTAACTCAACCCAGCTTAGCAGAGCTTCCAACATGAGACAGGCCCTGGAAACATGACGGCATCTCTAATCCAAGAGGACTCTGACTCCCTAAGGAATGCCAGCTTTCTGAGAGAAAAAGAAATATTTATAATCTGGAGCCTCTCTCTGCTGTCTGGTTTTCAAGGAAAACTAGTTTTTTTTATCTAACTTGGCTAACCTTCTTTCAGATTATCAAAATCTTAGTAAAATTGCTTTAGAACTTGGTATTGTGAGCATGCAGAAGAAAGTAAGATTATAAGATAAAATTAAAGCTGATCTATAGTAAAGCTCACTAAGCACCTAAAATCAGCCTTGGTGCCATGTTCTAGCCCCAGACCTGCCTCGCTGATTATTACAGGAAATACGTAGTAACAGAAACCACGGCTTAGACAGCACCTAGCTCTCATTTCTCCTCAAGTTTTTGTTCCATGGATGTGAATCACTATGAACACATGCATTTCCAGAGCTTTAGAAGGTAAAACAAACAAACAGTCTTGGGGTGTGCTTTGTTCATATTTTGGTTCATGGAACACAAATGCGGGTGGCCCAGTGGAAACAGGCATGGCTGCAGTAATGATGAATGCAGCTGGCTTAGTGAGCAGAAGATAGGTTCCCTTCCCAAACTTCTCATTTCTGTTTACCTACAGTCTGAGGATTCTAATCTGCCTGGGTCCTTGAGCAAGAGAGTTAGAAGTCATTGTCACTCTCGTCCAGGGGCTCAGGTTTCCGGATCCTTCGATTAGGCTTAGCTGGTGAGAGTGCAATGCTCTCATCTTCTAAATCATCATCATCTTCTTCATCATCTTCCATGTCAATTTCACTGTCTTCTGAATCTTCCTATAGAAAAAATCAGCAAATACAACTTTAGGTCCTATCTGGTTACTGACATCTTCTTAGCAGAGTCCCAACTTCACTTTTTTTACCAGTCACTCAGGGTGTACAAGCAGAAAAAATAGCAACACTTCCACGTGAAAGCAGAAGCATGGCCAGGTTGTGCGAGGCAGAAGAACAGGACCAAAGCCTATATATTGCCGGCCAGAAAATACGCAGGACAGGGGTTACCTAAGCAGGGACCTCTGAGTGCCAATATGCAACCCAGCTCTGGCACTGCAGAGCTGACTTTATGGCCGGCGTCTCAGAGCTCTGCCAGGTCTGTGCTGCATGCTCACTGGGTGCAGCTTTGCCCTGATGGGTCCTGACGCTCACAGTGGGACAGCGAGCAGGGCAGGGATCTGGAGAGAGGGAGGGAGGCTTCTTTTGTCTTACTACCCCCAGGGAGAGAAAGGAACCCAGGAAAGAAACATAAGGAGCAAAGTAAAGGAAACACTCAATCATCTAGCGCTAGGGTGACCAAATGTCCCTGGTTTGCCTGGG